>JAFLJL010018323.1:0-2500 GCA_018398815.1 Conus ventricosus | reverse complement strand
GGCCTTAAGTTTTGATGGAAAAAGGCCGAACGTTATTTATTTCACTACGTCACCATCAGCCTCATTCTTAAAATATTCCCAATAAATGTTGCGTATTATGTACAACGGGTTATTATTATTATTATTATAATTATTATTATTATAATTATTATTATTATTATTATTATTATTATAATAATAATTATTATTATTATTATTATTATTATTATTATTATTATATTATTATTATTATTATTATTATTATTATTATTATTATTATTATTATTATTTTGATGATGATGATTCGGACCTGCTGTCTTCAAAGATCTTGTGTGTACAGATTCAGTGTTTAAAGATCCGATATTTGAAGATCTCGAATTTGCATACCCCGTGTTTTAAGATTCGATGTTTATCGATCCTCTTTTACAGACCCTGTCTTTAAAGATTCTATGTCTACATGAAATGTTTTTAGATCTTTACAGAACCTGTCTTTAAAGATTCTATGTCTACATGAAATGTTTTTAGATCTTTACAGAACCTGTCTTTAAAGATTCCATGTCTACATGGAATGTTTTTAGATCTTTACAGAACCTGTCTTTAGAGATTCTATGTCTACAAGAAATGTTTTTGGATCCTGCTTTTACAGATTCTATGCCACCAGAAACATTGTTTACAGATTGCATGCCTCCAGAACCATTTTTACAGATTCCATGCCTCCAGAAACATTTTTAGAGATTCCATGACTCCAGAAACATTTTTACAGATTCCATGCCTCCAGAAAAAGTTTTACAGATTCCATGATTCCAGAAACATTGTTTACAGATTCCATGCCTCCAGAAACATTGTTTACAGATTCCATGACTCCAGAAACATTTTTACAGATTCCATGCCTCTGGAAACATCTCTACAGATTCCATGCCTCCAGAAACATTATTACAGATTTCAAGCATCCAGAAACATTTTTTACAGATTCCATGCCTCCAGAAACATCTCTACAGATTCCATGCCTCCAAAAACATTGTTTACAGATTCCATGCCTCCAGAAACATTTTACAGATTTCATGCCTCCAGAAACATTTTTATAGATTCCATGCCTCCAGAAACATTGTTTACAGATTCCCTGCCTCCAGAAACATTTTTACAGATTCTATACCTCCCGAAACATTGTTTACAGATTCCATGCCTCCAGAAACATTGTTTACAGATTCCATGCCTCCAGAAACATTTTTTTCAGATTCCATGCCTCCAGAAACATTGTCTACAGATTCCATGCCTCCAGAAACATTGTTTACAGATTCATGCCTCCAGAAAATTTTTTACAGATTCCATGCCTCCAGAAACATTGTTTACAGATTCCATGACTCCAGAAATATTGTTTACAGATTCCATGCCTCTAGAAACATTGTTTACAGATTCCATGCCTCTAGAAACATTTTTACGGAATCCATGCCTCCAGAAACATTTTGACAGATTCCGTGCCTCCAGAAACATTTTTACAGATTCCATGACTCTAGAAACATTTTCACAGATTCCATGCCTCCAGATACATTTTTACAGATGCCATGCCTCCAGAAACATTTTACAGATTGCATGCCTCCAGAAACATTTTTACAGATCCCATGTCTCCATAAACATCTTTACAGATTCCATGACTCCAGAAACATTTTTACAGATGCCATGACTCCAGAAACAGTTTTACAGATTCCATGCCTCCAGAAACATTTTTACAGATTCCATGCCTCCAGAAACATTGTTTACAGATTCCATGCCTCCAGATACACTTTTACAGATTCCATGCCTCCAGAAACATTGTTTACAGATGCCACGCCTCCAGAAACATTTTTACAGATTCTATGCCTCCAGAAACATTTTTTACAGATGCCATGCCTCCAGAAACAGTTTTACAGATGCCATGACTCCAGAAACATTTTCACCGATTCCATGCCTTTAGAAACATTTTTACAGATTCCATGCCTCCAGAAAAATTTTTACAGATTCCATGCCTCTAGAAACATTTTTACAGATGCCATGACTCCAGAAACAGTTTTACAGATTCCATAGCTCCAGAAACATTATTACAGATTCCATGCCTCCAGAAACATTGTTTACATATTCCATGACTCCAGAAACAGTTTTACAGATTCCATGACTCCAGAAACATTTTTACAGATTCCATGCCTCCAGAAACATCTTTACAGATTCCATGACTCCAGAAACATGTTTACAGATTCCATGACTCCAGAAACATTTTTACAGATTCCATGACTCCAGAAACATCTTTACAGATTCCATGACTCCAGAAACATTTTTACAGATTCCATGACTCCAGAAACATTTTACAGATTCTATACCTCCAGAAGCATCTTTACAGATCCCATGACTCCAGAAACATTTTTACAGATTCCATGCCTCTGGAAACATTTTTACAGATTCCATGCCTCCAGAAACATCTTTGCAGATTCCCTGCCTGCAGAAACATCTTTACAGATTCCATGACTCCAGAAACATTTTTACAGATTAC
>JAFLJL010018322.1:19387-31698 GCA_018398815.1 Conus ventricosus | reverse complement strand
TCATTTAATTCGAATAATCTAATACTGAGAAATAAAATATCGTGGCAAATGTTTCTAAAAACGTTTTAAAGGTTGTATTTTGCAGATTCGGTGGAAGTTGATTTCCCAGACATATGGTCCAAGTAAGCTAGGTTTGTTTTGTATTGATCAATGCTGGCTAGAGAAAAAGGAATTTCGGGACCCGAAAAGCGTTGATCTTGTAAAAAGGGCATTGCTATAACATGGCATAGTATTTTACAAGATTGAAAACATAGATGACCCTTGTTGAATTCAATTGCTTACTCAGAGGAAGCATGTTCAGCGCTTTAGTTTTTGGTCTGTTGTTAGAGATACGCTGGATGAGTGGCTTTGCTGCACGTCTAGGGAGAGAATTCAGCCTTTTTGTGGACATCACTACTCCCGCCCCACACTGTTGAAGTGTAATTGATACGTGAACATTATGTGTGCATTGAAAAAACGAACGAACGAACGAACGAACGAAATTTTATTTTTACCAGGTAAGAGATAAGCAATTGCGCATGTTTTTTTCACCCAGCCTGGGTGACAAGAGAGAAAGAAAGAGAAAGAGAGAGAGAGAGAGAGAGGGGAGAGAGAGGGGAGAGAAGAGAGAGAGGAAAAAGAGAGAGAGAAACAGAGCAGAGACAGAGAGTCTATTACGCACGTGAAGCATATAACAGCGGATTGAAAAAAAGAAAGAAAAAAAGAAGAAGAAGAAGAAGAAGAAGAAGAAGAAAAGAAGAAGAAGAAGAAAAACACACACACACACACAACACACACACACACACACACACACACACACACCACACACACACACACAAAACGCAAAGAGAGAGAGAGAGAGAGAGAGGAGGAGATGAGAGAGAAGGAGAGAGGGGAAGAGAAGACAGAGAGAGAGAAGAAAAGGAGAGAGAGAGAGAAGAGGAGGAGAGAGGAGAGAGAGAGCGAGCAGCATAGAATTATTTCAGAAAATTTAAAGACAAAAGGTTTTTTCGGAAAAACTTTCCAAGAGAAAGGGATTCGTAACCAAAACCAGTATTATCATCACATGATTGAATATATAGCACGAAACCCCTTCTGCCCTGACAATCTAAACTTTCCCCAGGGACTATGAAAAACGTAAGTCATTGGCACTATCAAGGCAATGCTCAACATTCCAGGGAATATGAAGACGGTAAGTCATTGGCACTATCACAGGCAATGCTGACTCCATGCCAGACATTGGCCTCCATCCCCCACCCCATCCCCCACTCCCCAACCCCATTATTCCGTCTTCTTTCTGCCCCCACACATACTTCTCTCGGTATTTATCACTTTGTTTAAAAGAAACTTTGTTTGGGGTTTTGACATGAAGGCAGAAGGGAGATAAACACACACACACACACACACACACAAAACACACACAACACACACACACACACACACACACACGTAAGAGAGAGAAGAGAGAGAGAGAGAGAGAGGGGAGAGAGAGAGAGAGAGGGGAGAGAGAAAAGTGCCAAGATTGTAGCTTAAGACCAGTCTTTCGAAGTCATCAGGGAAAAATAACTCAAAAGGGAAGCCGGTTGATATACGTTTCATCTTGGAGAAAATGATCGTTGAACCCCTCCCCCCCCCCCCCCCCCCCCACTGTTTATTCTGAACTGACAGGTACAGTGCTGGGCATTGTTAACCCTTTTAACCCCCACTGTTTATCTCTGTGCTGACAGGGTACAGTGCCGGTCATTGTTAACCCTTTTAACCCCACCACTGTGTACAGTGCCGGTCATTGTTAACCCTTTTAACCCACACTGTTTATCCCGTACGACAGGGGGCAGTGCTGGGCATTGTTAACCCTTTTAACCCACCACTGTTTATCTCCTACTGACAGGGTGCAGTGCCCATTGTTAACCCTTTTAACCCACCACTGTTTATCTCCGTACTGACAGGGTTTCAGTGCAGTCATTGTTAACCCTTTTAACCCACCACTGTTTATCCCGTACTAACAGGTACAGTGCTGTCATTGTTAACCCTTTTAACCCCACCTGTATAATCCGTACTGACAGGTACAGTGCCGGTCAATGTTAACCCTTTCTGGGGTGGTCACTCTTCATCTTTGGGGCCCCCATGTTGGGTGATGGGGAGGGGGAGAGGGGGAGGGGGAGGGGGTTGAGAACACAGATGTGTCTAATTTTAATACAAGTCCACACACATTACTATTTTCCAGGGGAAATGAACAGAAACAGATAGAGTAAAATAGAATATCTTTCTTTCTGCTATCTATCTATCTATCTATCTATCTATCATTATCTATCATCTATCTATCTATCTATCTATGTGTGTATGTATCTAATGTGTGTGTATGTGTGTGTGCTGTGTGTTTTTGTGTGTGTTGTGTGTGGGGTGTGTGGTGTGTGTGTGTGTGTGGTGTGTTCGTGTGTTCGTGTTTATTGTTTGGGGAGAGAGAGAGAGAGAGAGAAGAGAGAGAGAGGAGAGAGGAGAGAGAAGAGAGAGAAGAGGGGAGAGACAGACAGACAGACAGACAACAGACAACAGGCAGACGACAGACAGACAGACAGACAGAGACAGACAGGAAAAGACAGACAGACAGAGACAGACAGACAGACAGACAGGCAGAGGAGAGAGAGAGAGAGAAGAGAGAGAGAGAGAAGAACAGAGACAGACAGACAGACAGGCAGAGAGAGAGAGAGGAAAACAGAGACAGAGACAGAGACAAGACAGACAGACAGACAGACAGACAGGCAGACAGAGACAGAGACAGAAACAGAGACAGAGACAGAGACAACAGACAGACAGACAGACAGGGAGAGAGAGAGAGAGGGAGAGAGAGAGGAAGGGGAGAGAGAAAAGAGATGCGGAATGGACCATGAACAGGAGAGTGGGTTGGGGTTTGGATCTACCACTTAACCCCATGTCCCGTCCAAACCCCCTTAAAAATAAAAGAAAAAAAAAACAAAACAAAACCACCAAAAAAGAACTACAGAAAGGACAAAATAATATAAACAGAACAAAAAAAAACAAAATAAAACAGGACAGACAGGAAAGGACAGGACAGGACAGGACAGGAAGACAGGACAGGACAGGACAGGACGAAATAAAACAAACAGAAAGAACGAACAGAACAGAGCAAAACAGAACAAAACAGAACAGAACACAACAGAACAGGCCAAGCAACACAGAACAAAACAAAAACCCAAAACAGAACAGAACAGGACAAAACGAACAAAACAGAACAAAACAGAACAAAACAGAACAAAACGGAACAAAACAGAACAGAACAAAACAGGACAGAACAAACAAACAAAACAAACAGAACAGAACAGAACAAAACAGGACAGAACAGAACAAAACAGAACAGAACAAAACAACAAACAGAACAGAACAAAACAGGAAGGGCAGAACAGAACAAAACAGAACAAAACAGGACGAACAAAACAAACAAAACAGAACAAAAAAGAAAAAAACAGAACAAAACAGAACAAATAAACAAAACAAACAAAACAAAACAACCAGAAGAGAACAGAAGAGAACAGAACAGACCAAAACAGGACAGAACAAACAGAACAAAACAGAACAAAAAAGAACAGAACAGAACGAACAGAACAAATCAGAACAGAACAGAACAAAACAGGACAGAACAGAACAGAACAAAACAGGGAAAAAAACAGAACAATACGAAAAAACAAAACAGAACAAAACAGAACAAAACCCGAAAAAAACAGAACAAAAAAACAGAACAGAACAGAACAGAACAAAACAGAACAGACAAAACAACAAAACAGAACAGAACAAAACAGAACAAAACAGAACAGAACAGAACAGAACAACAACAGAACAAAACAGAACAAAACAGAACAGAACAGAACTGAACAAAAAAGAACAGAACAAAACAGGACAGAACAGAACGAACAAAACGAACAAAACAGAAACAAAACAGAATAAAAAACAGAACAGAACAAAACAGAACAGAACAGAAACAAACAAACAGGGCAGAAAGGGAACAGAACAAAACAAAGAAAACAGAACAAAACAGAACAAAACAGAACAAACAGGGAAAAAAACAACAAACAGAACGAACAAAACCCGAACAGAACAAACAGAACAAAACAGGACAAACAAACAAAACACAAAGAAACAGAACAGAACAAAACAGAACAAACAAAAACAGGACAAACAAAACGGAACAAACAAACAGAAAACAGAACAAAAACAGAACAAAACAAAAACAGAACAGAACAAAATAGAAACAAAACAGAACAGAACAGAACAGAACAGAACAAAACAAACAGAACAAAACAGAACAAACAGAAAGAACAAAAACAGGACAGAACAAACAGAACAAAACAAAAAAAACAGAACAGAACAAAACAGAACAAAAACAGAAAGAAAAAGAACAGAAACAAAAAGAACAGGGAAAAAAACAGAACAAAACAGAACAAACAGAACAGAAAGACAGAAGAAACAGAACAAAACAGGGCAGAACAAAACAGAACAAAACAAAACGGAACAAAACAGAACAGAACAGAACAAAAGGAAAAGAACAGAAACAGAACAAAACAGAACAAAACAGAACAAAACAAACAGAACAAAACAGAACAAAAAAAGAACAAAACAGAAAAAAACAGAACAACGAAACAGAACAAAACAAGACAGAACAAAACAGAACAAAACAGAACAGAACAAAACAGGACGAACAAACAAAACAGAACAAAACAGAACAAAACCCAAAAAAAACAGAAAAGGACAGAACAAAAAGAACAGAAACAGAACAGAACAGAACAGAACAAAACAGGACAGAACAGAACAAAACAGAACAGAACAAAACAGGGCAGAACAAACAGAACAGAAAAAAAACAGAGCAAAACAGAACAGAAACAAAAACAGGACAGAACAAAACAAACAAAACAGAACAGAACAAAAAAGAACAGAACAAAACAGAAAAAGACAAAACAGAACAAAACAGGACAGAACAAAACAGACAGAACAAAAAAAACAGAACAAAACAGAACAAAACAAACAGAAAAAAAAACAGACAAAACAAACAAAACAAACAAAACAAACAGAACAAAACAAACAAACAAAACAAAACAAAACAAACAGAACCCAAAAAAAACAAACCCGACAAGCAAGCAAACAAACAAACAGAACAAACAAAACAGAAACAGGAAAAAAACAATACAGAACAAAACAGAAAGAACAGAACAAAACAAAACAAAAAAAAACAACAAAACAAAACAAACCAAACCAAACAAACAAACCAAACCAAAACAAACAAAAAAAAACAAAACAAAAACAAACAAGCAAAGCAAACCAACCAAACCAAACCAAAACAAACCAAAACAAAACAAACAAAAACAAACAAACAAACCCAACCAACCAAACCAACCAAACCAAACCAAAACAAAACAAAACAAAACAAGCAAACGAACAGAACAGGCAAAACAAAAAGAACAGAACAAACAGGCTAAACAAACAGAACAGAACAAAAACAAACAACCAAACAAAGAAACAAACAAACGAAGCTAAACAAAACCTGATAGCCCTGAAGCATTTTTGCACTCGAAAAAGCACCATCACTGAAACCGTCCTTAACAATAGACAATGTTGAAATGTGTTTATGTCCACTTTCGTCTCCTCGCACTCTCCCTCCCATTCTCTGCAACCCCACTAACATTCTCGCTCCGGCCCTCCTCCATCCCCCCCCCTCCCCTCTCCCACCCCTTCCTGCGAAGAGGCTATAGCGCCATGACATGATAACCAATCAGGTTGCGAGACAGGGGCCATGACATGATAACCATCAGGTTGCAGGAGACAGGGCGTCATGACCATGATACCAAACAGGTTGTAGGAAAAGGTCGCCATGACCATGTAGCCAATCAGTGCAGAACAGGGGTCTCAACAAGTGAAGCAGCGTTAAACGGTTTATGGCCGGGGCCCTCTGTCTCCGCCATTGAGACAAAATGTGGGTGATGGTGAGATGTGATGTGGTGGGGAACATCACATTCATCATAGACGAGGATGATGGTGAGATGATGGGTGTGGTGGTGAACATCACATTCAATCAAAAGACGAGGATGATGGGGGAGATGATATTGGTGGGAACATCACATTCAATCATAGACGAGGATGATGGTGAGATGATGATGTGGTTGTGAACATCACATTCAATCATAGACGAGGATGATGGTGAGATGATGATGTGGTGGTGAACATCACATTCAATCATAGACGAGATGATGGTGAGATGATGATGTGGTGGTGAACATCACATTCAATCATAGATGAGATGATGGTGAGATGATGATGTGGTGGTGAACATCACATTCAATCATAGATGAGGATGATGGTGAGATGATGATGTGTGGTGAACATCACATTCAATCATAGATGAGGATGATGGTGAATGAATGATGGATGGCGAACATCAACATTCAATCAATATGAGATGATGGTGTATATGATGTAATGTAGAAACATCATCAATGACGATGTAGTATATATCCACATGTAATGTAGAAAACATCATCATATGGCCAGACTGTAGTAACTATCTTCAATGTAGAAAACATCATCATATGACACAGACTGCAGTATACTATCTTCAATGTGAAAACATCATCATATGACACAGACTGTAGTATACTATCTTCAATGTGAAAACATCATCATATGACACAGACTGTAGTATACTATCTTCAATGTAGAAAACATCATCATATGACACAGACTGTAGTATACTATCTTCAATGTAGAAAACATCATCATATGACACAGACTGTAGTATACTTCAATTAAACTTCATATGAGATGTAGTATACATCTCATTAAAACATCATATGACACAGACTGTAGTATACTATCTTCAATTAGAAAACATCATCATATGGCACAGACTGTAGTATACTATCTTCAATTAGAAACATCATCATATGACACAGACTGTAGTATACTATCTTCAATTAGAAAACATCATCATATGGCACAGACTGTAGTATACATATCTTCAATGCAGAAAACATCATCATATGGCACAGACTGTAGTATACTATCTTCAATTAGAAAACATCATCATATGGCACAGACTGCAGTATACTATCTTCAATGCAGAAAACATCATCATATGGCACAGACTGTAGTAACTATCTTCAATTTAGAAAACATCATCATATGGCACAGACTGCAGTATACTATCTTCAATGCAGAAAACATCATCATATGGCACAGACTGCAGTATACTATCTTCAATGCAGAGAAACATCATCATATGGCACAGACTGTAGTAGACTATCTTCAATGTAGAAAACATCATCATTATGACACAGACTGTAGTAGACTATCTTCAATGTAGAAAACATCATCATATGGCACAGACTGTAGTATACTATCCACATGTAATGTAGAAAACATCATCATATGGCACAGACTGTAGTATACTATCTTCAATGTAGAAAACATCATCATCTGACACAGATTGTTGTATACTATCTTCAATGTAGAAAACATCATCATATGCACAGACTGTAGTATACTATCTTCAATGTAGAAAACATCATCATATGGCACAGACTGTAGTATACTATCTTCAATGTAGAAAACATCATCATATGGCACAGATACTATCATTCAATGCAGAAAACATCACCATATGCACAGACTGCAGTATACTATCTTCAATGCAGAAAACATCACCATATGGCACAGACTGCTAGTATACTATCTTCAATGCAGAAAACATCACCATATGGCACAGACTTAGTAGACTATCTTCAATGAGAAAACATCATCATATGGCACAGACTACTATACTTCAATGAAGAGAACATCACCATATGGCACAGACTGCAGTATACTATCCACATGTAATGTAGAAACATCATCATATGGCACAGACTGTAGTATACTATCTTCATGAATAATTAGTATTCCGTCATTTAATTCTGTCTGTCTATATACTGGCCCTCCCTTTGGAACAATCCAACAACCAACAAAAATCACATCTTTATTCAAACCAAACAAACATTTATCATCTTTAACGACAACCACAGTATTACAATCTAGTTCAATATTTGTCATAAATTTTGCAAACGGTTTCTTGGTAACTACTAAACCACCACAAGAATGCCTTCCATGTTTTTTTGTTTTTTTTTAAACAGGAGCACTAAATGCAGTATGTACTTTGAAATGAAAACTACAATTCAAAGAATGATCAATGGACGTCTCCGTCAGAGACATGATATCAGAACTCGTCACAATATCAATGAAAGAAACGTTAGTTTCAAGGTGAAGTGATTGCAGGCAGAAAATTGAACAAATAAAAGAATTTTAAAAGCAAAGCCCTGACAGTTAACATGGACACATTCGGCGCAAGATCGTGTAAATGAAAACGAGGCCGTTGGAAGCGGCGTTGACAATGCAAGTTAGAATAGTCTTCATGGGCTGCAGGTCGGAACGGACATCTTTTTTTTTAAATTATAAACTTTTTTTTCCTCTTCTTTCTTAACAAGGGGAATAAAAAACATATCAGTAGCGCCCTTTTCATGTGAGGTGACAGTGCTTTACATGAACCTTCCACACGATGACGTCACACTAACATGCAATTCACAGTGACAATCCGACATTGAACACTACGCCTGTACACACGCATGCACGCATGGACAGACATACACAGACATGCACGCTCTCCCTCCTCCATTCCTGCGGGAAGTTCTTGGTGGTGAAATCACGGGAACCAGATCAGACAGATCAGCAAATCCAATTCATCTGACTTGACCAACAAACAAGCGAACAAACAAACAAAAATGCGATGTTGTACTCAATTCTTGCATCAACAGGAAGCCAGGGCAAAGGTCGGGTGTGATGTGGTCGGTTCGGGGAAATTCGAAGGATCGGTTGAGCTACATTTTGTTTAAAACTTTTGGGTTTTAATCAACTGAAGAGATTTTGATGAAATTTTGCAATTAATGATTTCAAATGATCGAGACGAGAGAGTGAAATGTTGTGAGACAAGGATATGAATTAAATAGATTTCATTTTAAAGTGACCAATGAATCTGATGCAGTAAAGATCAAAGTTCACACTACAAATTAAATTCGGAACGTCAGCATGCTTGGCCAAACTATGATTCAAAATAACTCCCAAAATTCTCCCCATTTTCCCTCCCCCCCCCCTTCCGGACACCACAAAGATAGAAACATCTGACCGGACAACATTTTTGGCGGGAGTTTCCCATCCGGGTTCTGCTGTAGACGGAAATGGCGGGAGATTACGGCAGGGCGGGGCCCGGTGCAGGTGTAATGGATCGGAGTGGCCCCGCTGAGATTTGCACCCCAACCCCCACCCCTCTCCCCCACCCCCAACCTGCCCGGCGTGGTACCCACTTCTTCCAGACAGGCAGATAACGGCTTGACTCCAGATGCCACAGACACTGACGTGTTTTTCACTTTTTTCTCTTCTTTTTTTGAAGAGGTGAAACAGGGTAGGGAAGGTTGGAGAAGGGATTTCGGGGATGACGGGGTGGGGGAGAGGGAGGGGGAAGACGGAAAGGGTTGGGGGAAAAGTGGGGGGTGGATGGGGTGGCAAAGATGGAGGGGAAAATGAGTAGGTGCATGGGTGGTGAAGCTGGAGTAGTTGGGTCAGTTCCGTTCGAACAGAAAACAGCCTGGTATCGAGAGGTCTTCGGTTCGAATCCTCATGCCGACTGATGGTTTTTTTTTTTTAATCACTCAGGTTAATTTAATTTCAAACACACAGTTAGTTAAACCACTTTTGTTAATTTCAATGTGCAGAAAATCAAATACGTATGTTAAAGATGCAGGCCTAATCGATCAGTGCGTTATAGAAATAATCAATGCTGGATATGCACCTACCCCAATAATAGAGTACCGCTGCCAACATGGTGGTGGCAAAGGTGGTCACAGATATGACATGTCCAACTAACAGAAACGAAGGTGTAACCTGCCCCTAACGAAAGAGAAGAAGAAGAAGAAGAAGAAGAAGAAGAAGAAGAAGAAGAAGAAGAAGAAGAAGAAGAAGAAGAAGAAGAAGAAAGAAGAAGAAGAAGAAGAAGAAGAAGAAGAAGAAGAAGAAGAAGAAGAAGAAGAAGAAGAAGAAGAAGAAGATGATGATTATAGAAGAAGAAGAAGACGAAGAAGAAGAAGAAGAGAAGAAGAAGAAAGAAGAAAGAAGAAGAAGAAAAGAAGATAGTAAACAGCAAGAAGCAGAAGTAACGAAGAAAAGAAGGTTCTGTACAGCGACGCGTGCACAGCATCACTCGATGGTTATAACAATCTGTAGAAACTGTATTAACAATCTGTAGAAACTGTATTAACAATCTGTACAAACTGTATTAACAATCTGCACAAACTGTATTAACAATCTGCACAAACTGTATTAACGATCTGTACAAACTGTATTAACAATCTGTACATGTAACCGTGTCCACTCGGCTTCACAATTAGCAGCTGCGTGAACTCGATTTCCGAGATGCTGATGGCAATACGTATACTGCTTTCAGGAAATACCGGTGGTAGCTGCGTGAATGTGGCTGCAGGAATATTTATGGTAATCACGAGACAGGGCTACAGAAAGACCTGTGGTAACTGTACGGACAGGGCATTGAAAGACCTTGGTAACTTTGTCAATGCGGCTTTAGAAATGAACGTAGCAACTTTGCAAAAAGAGCCGTACACATATCTATGATAAGTATGTGAACCACGTTTTGGAAGAAAAAGTATAGACTTCATCGTCTGTACAGGGTTTCAGAAATGCAATGGCAATTGTGCGGACAGAACTTGTGAAGTGTCAGTGAGGCTGTGTGAAGTGGGCTTAAACATACCGACGGTAATTATGACTCAGGGGGCTATATACGACTTAGAGAACTTGTATAAGGTTTAAAACACTTCATGTAGCTGTATAGACGACGTTAGAAACATCAAGAAAATTGTGTCTATGGAGCTTTAGAAACACCGATAGTAACCATGTGGATATGTCTTTTGAAACAACACTTTGAATCAGGCTGTTGAAAGACGATTGGTTGCAGCTGTATTTGAAAGACTTTGATAAGGTTTTTGACAGACTGATAACATTTTGAAAGACTTTGATAAGGTTTTTGACAGACTGATACCATTTTCAAAGACTTTGATAAGGTTTTTGATAGACTGATAACATTTTGAAAGACTTTGATAAGGCTTTTGGCAGACGGTGATAACTGTGTAAGCAGAGCTCAGAAAGAGTTATGTAAGCCTGTGAACACTGTTTCTGTAACACTGCGATGATTTTCTGAACTTGGTTTCAGAGAAGACCACTGCTACATGTGTGAACAGACTTTAGCAAAATGACGGCAAATATATGAACAGGGATTTCGAAAGACCTATAAAAGACTGTATTAACAGAGCTTTGTACAAGCTAGTTTACGTGTGTGACAGCCATTTAGAAGAAAGAGATCATTTGTTGAGATACTGTAGAAGGAGTATGGTCATTTCGCGATCATAAATTGATAAAAGGTCCACTGTAAAAAACTTTGTGAAAAAGGTTTAGGAAAGACTTCTGGTCACTTCGTGAACGCCGCTCTGGAGAGACGTAGAGTAACTTCGTGAAAAAATGCCAACAGAACTTTGTCCACAGGCGTTTAGAAAGTTCTAACAAATATACGGATAATGCCGAGCGCATCATCCTGATAACTTCTGTCCTATAACGCTTTTAGAGCAGAAATCTGATCAGGTTAAAAAATAACAGCCTACAGATATCTTTCAATGCAATAAAAAGGTAGATTTTACTCTTTTCGTTGATTCCGTAGATAGCCTGAAGTGGGGTGATGAAGGCAGAAGGATTCAGGCGTTTAGACCAGTCCAAGCAACTTCGCACGTCGGTTCGTACACATTTCAGGTAAATTAGTTAAAAATGTGTACCTCCATCGAAGAAATGATGTCGTCATCTGGGTCTGTTTGTTTGTTTGTTCGCCTGTCATAAAGATAACACAAAAACTACTGAACGAATGGTAACGAAACTTAATGCAAAAATAAGATATGGCCCAAGAACGAATTTTTGTGCAAAGTCGTTCAGCAGGTCCGGATCAAAAGGCGGGTCCGCGATCCGTTCTGCAAGATTATTACGAATTGCTCACAGCACATGATCTAACTGACTTTGAAGTGATATATTTTATGTATTTTTAAAAAACTGTCTATGGCATAAGCGTTCGCATTTCGTATTTTACATTTACTGTTACAAAAACGTAGAGGGGAAATAACTTTCAATCCGTCCCTATTGTTGTTTCCCCTGGTGGAGAAGATCTGTCCTCCGCCCTGCACCCTTGGAGT
>JAFLJL010018322.1:8040-18387 GCA_018398815.1 Conus ventricosus | reverse complement strand
GAAACCTTGATGAGGGTTAAAAGAAAAGATGTAAGAGAGAAAGAGTTTGTCGGAAAGTCTATATAAGGCTAGCTTACGTAGCAGCAAATTATGGTCAATGAGGTCGAAAGCCTTTGCAAAGTCAGCGAACATACTCCCGTGAATTTGTTGTCATTTATATTAACGAGCCAATCCTCGACGAGGTTGTTAAAGCATGTGGCATGAATGGTTTTCTCTAAATCCTGATTGATTGGGATGAAGCAAAGTGTACTCCGAAACATGTGACATTAGATGTTTATAGACATGTTTCTCCAAAGGTTTCGACAGGACCGATAATATTGAAATAGGTCTGTAATTTGATGGGTTAGTTTCATCTCCAGATTTATAGATAGGAACAATTTTGGCTTGTTTAAGAATACAAGGAAAATAGCTTTTGGTCAATGCAGAGATTGTACAAATAAGTTAAAGAGTCTGTGATGATAGGAGTACAGGATTTAAGAATCTTACCATCTAAATTATCAAGGCCACGTGTGCCTTTTCTGCTTGAGTTGTGTAAGATGAACGTAAACGTCAAACACCGTAATAGGAGGAACGACAGCGTCTGATGTTATATTTTTAGAATAACAAAATTCTTTTAGTAGCTCGAGATTATTTAAATAGGACCTATCATTTGTTATAGTTGAGGAAGATATATTAGAAAAATGGTGATTTAAATCATCATTTGAAAGCCCTTTAATAGAGGCAGACATTTTATGGACTTTCTTTTTTGTGAGAATGTTAATAGCTTTCCAAATCGACTTAGAATTATTAGAACCTTCCAATACAAGATCTCGGAAGTATTTCTTTTTTGCTGAACGTAACATTGCCGTAACTTTATTTCGTTGTTTTTTGAAACCCTTGAAATTGTTTTGCTTTTAACAGCATGTCTCTTTCACGCATCGCATCTTGGATGACATCAGTCAACCAAGGAGGCTTGGGGGAATGTTTAACTCTTTTTGTTATAAAGGGAGCATGTTTGTCATAGATATAAGTAAATGACTTGTGCCAGAATTGAAATGCTTCATCAGGATCAGTGACCTGATACACGTTTGGTAAAGATGAATGAGCTAAGTCGAAAAGAAATGCGTCTTTATCAAAGTTAGAGAGAGAGAGGGAGGAAGGAAGGGAGACAGACAGACAGACAGACAGACAGACAGAGAGACAGACAGACAGACACTCAGAGAAACAGAGACAAAGGAGACATATAGACAGACAGACAGAGACAGACAGACAGACAGACAGTCAGGCAGGCAAGCAGACAGAGACAGACACAGAGACAGACAGACCAAAAGACCGACAGACCGACTGACAGACAGACAGAGACAAAAGAAACAGAGACACGCTGTCCAATTACAAAAGTGAGGGGCAAGCCAGACGGAAGAACAGACAGACAGACAGACAGACAGACAGAACAAACAGACACAAACAGACACAGCGACAGAGACAGACAACAAAGACAAAGACAGAGAGACTGGGAGAGACAGAGACAGATAGAGACAGAGAGGCAAACAGACAGAGAGAGAAGGAGAGAGGAGGAGGTGGGTGGGTGAGGAGAGACAGACAGCCGGACACACAGACAGAGAGACAAGAGCTCAACAGAAGCTTCTCAGTCGGGCAGATGGGCGCACCATTTTTAAATCACGCATGCGCGGGCGGGCTCATTATATATATTGTGTGTGTTTTGTGTGTGTGTGTTGTGTGTGTTTTGTGTGTGTGTGTGTGTGTGTGTGTGTGGTTCGTTCTTTAATTTTACGTCTGTTCACCCTTAAGTGATATTAGACGGGAAAGGGGGGGGGGGGGGGGGGGGGGGGGGGAAGAAATAGGAAAATAAAGGTATGAAAGAAGAGATTGTTCATGCATGCATTGATATTGTTTAGAGAGTGTGGGGTAGAAAGATTATATGTTTTTCCTACATACCTACACCTTCAATTCTATATAATCATCAAGCTTTATATGGATATGAATTTTTGAAAATGACAGAATTAGTAGAAAGGAAGTGAGGTTTACATCTATATCAAACGTAACTTAACAATTAACAGAAGATAGTATAACAACAATTGAATCCAACAATAAATTATTCAAATTAAAAGGGAAAAGCCCAAATGGGACTAAGGTGTAAAACTTCTGAAAAGCATTTAAGAAATGGAAGCCCTTTTAAACACTTCCTGAACATTAATGGTATTTTGACGAGTCAGTAAATCCCCTGTAGTTTTCGTCATTAATTCTTTGATACTAGGACAGTGTAAAATCAGATGGCTAATGGAAATTTGATTTCCACATACACATTTAATATCTTTAGAAAATTTTTGTTTTAAAAGCATTTAAACGAATTTTGAACATCAGAGAACTAATAATGTCTTGAACTTGTATCAGATATGTTTTTAAAAAATTAATTTGGAATTTATTGTGCTGACCTCTTTATACAATTGTGTGAATATTGGCTATCTGATTCTTCAGCATTTATCAACTTATCTTTCGCTAGTTTTTCAATGTGATTATAATACTCGTGCGATCTAGATTTATTTTTAATTAGAATTGCCCTTCAGTATTACGTCCTGCATTTTTAGCTGCTCTGTCAACCATTCATTGACATATATTCCGAATGGGAAGGAACCCAGTAAAAAGTCACACCAATGTCTTTAAATGCCAATTGATGAATTACATGTCTGATTTTCTAGTATCTTTTCAAGACGTTTTTTGGCATTTTGATCATTGATTGCTTTGAATGCCGATTTAGAATCTACACAGAGTAATATTTTACAACTTTTCATAGGTAACTCCTAAATATGGCTGTAAAGCCATTAAAAGGGCTAACAACTCTGCAGTAAAAACTGAATAGTGATTACCTATATGATATCGTTTGACTGTTTTCATAGTAGAATTACAAATGCTGAACCTGCATTCCCCATTATCAAGTACAGATCCATCTGGAACTTTTTAAAATGTAATCACTATAGTAATTTTCCATGTGATCATTAACAAAATTTTTTCAGAACGTTTGGAGATTGACTTTGGCTCAGTTCTGTATGAAAAATATCAAAAATAGGTTTAATTTGTTCCCAAGATGGTACGGGTAAAAAAGAGGGTTTTAATTGCTATTTTTTCACTTTTTAATTCTGTAGAATTAATCATGTCGGAGAAAAAACGAATTAATTGGTTGCAAACAGTGTTTGTCTTAGCCCTGTTAACAAAGTCATCTTAAATTTATCTTTGTTTCTTAAATTACAGATGCGTTATGTGCAAAGGATTTTAATACAAACTTAGCTGCAGAGTTTTTTCCTATGTTCATCAAGAGGAAGAACTCCTCCCTTCTTTATATGACCCAAGTTTAAAAGCATGAGTCGGCACTCCTAGTGCCAGTTTAAAGGCTTTCAATCTATACTTTGTAGTTTGTTTAACAAATGTTTTGGGTGCACTAAAGAAAGATTCCCGGCCGTAGGTTTAAACGGGGAACGAACTAAGGAATTAGCAAGACATAAAGCGCTTTTGTCTTGACCCCATCGCTGTTTACTAACAATTTTGAAAAAATTTTTAAAGCTTTTCTGGCTTTTATTTAATATATAGTCTATATTTGATTCCACGTAAGTTTGGATGATAAATATACCCTAAAAACCTTACGCTTTGCGAATAATTAATGACATTTGCCCACCAATAGTGAAATCAGGCAGTTTTTCTGGGTTATGCCCCAAATTTAAAAAAGTACCATATGTGTTTTTCTAATGATAAAGAAGTCCATTTCCTTCATAGAATATAAATTTTTATTTAGTTCGCGTTGGTACACTTTTTTGGTATAGTTAAGGGTGCTCTAATTGGAGTTTTACGCTTCATTGTCACCTTCATCCACATCCCATATATCATCTGCATACTGGGCTAAAACTGTACTTTTGATAGATTATTTGGAAGATCTGCTATAAGTAATTGAATAAAATAGGTGAAATAACCGAGCCTTGTGGAAGACCCATCTAAAAGTTCTCTGGACTTAGAATATGTCCTTCCAACTCTTACCCTGTATAAAACGTTGTGATAAAATTTTTGTATATATTTATACATATTACTATTTATATTGTAGTTTTGAAGTTTTTGGATTTATCGGTAATGCCATACTTGATCGTAAGCTTTTTTGACATCAAAAAAGGTTGCTAGAATATTTTCCGTCTCCCAAAAACTGCTGTTTTAATTGTGTCGTAAGTTTGACTAAATGTTCAGTAGTGGAGCGACCTTTGCAAAAACGGCTTGATTTTTTTGAATAATGTTTTGTTTTTCACAGAAATGAACTAGTCTACTTGAGACTATTTTTTCCATTAACTTGCATACATGAGATGCCCAAGGAGAGGGGTCGAGGGCTATTTCTATCAGTTCGGGGTTTTCCCTGCTTGTGTATGGGACAACAATTGAGTGTTTCCAGATAAGAGGCATTTCACCATTAGACCAGCATTTTTGTATCAAAGAATGTAAAATTGAACTACATTTTGTGGGTAAATTCTTTAAAATTCATAAGATGTCCCATCTAGTCCAACAGACGTCTTATTTTTACCCATATGGAAAAACATTCAATTTCTTCATCGAGTGTTATATTGAATTTACATAGCTTTTTAACTGAGGTTTATCAAACTATGATCTGATATGATGTTACTTTCCTCCTCATTTTTCTGTTTGTCTACTTTCAGTTGATAGTCCAGTATTCTACTGCAATTTGCCCTACAAATCAGCAAATGCTTCCGCTTTTTCTGATTTGGGGTATATCTGAACTCTCCAGTTTGATTGGGCATTGAGTAAATTTTATCCCATTCTTCATCGTTTTCATTTTTCCCCATACCTTTTGCATATCTTTATAATTATATACTTCATTAGCACAAAATGATGACCAAAACTGTCTTTTTGCTTGTGCGTTAACTCTATTTGCTTTGTTTTTTGCTTTTTTGGATTCTAGGGGATTAGGAATCGAATTATCCTTTAAGTAATTTTCAAATTTTATCCATTTTTCAGATTTAGCCCTTTTCACAATCATCGTTCCACCAAACATTTCCAGAATGTTTTATATGATTTCTTTGTTCTAGACATAGAATTGATTGATTAGCAGCACTTAGGACTGCATTAGTAAATACAGAATACAATTCATTGATATCTTTATCATTGACGTCTTCAACATGAAAAGTGATAAGAGTTCTGAAAACTTGTCCCAGTTAGCATGTTTGTAATTAACTTCGGGATTTTATCTTCTGTTTGATCCTTGTTTTTTGTGCTAGAGAGTTCAAAGCTAGTAATAACAGGAATATGGTCACTATTAAGGCTATCATCTAAAGAATCCCATTTACAAATTGGTGCCAGATCTGGAGAAACAAGAGTTTTGATCAATAGCTGTTGCTCAAAGATTTAAGGGTTACAGGATCGCGGTTATTCTACCGTCATTTAGAAGATACAATGATGAATCAACAATATTCTCAATGAAACGGTTGCTAGTAATGTTTTCACAGTTCTTCTCCCAAAATGGTGAATGCGCCCTTAAAACTCCTGTTATTAGTACCTTTTTTCCCTTATTCCCTTGAAACGTACGAATCCATCTGTATTATTATCATCTGGACCCTTTGGAAATACACAATATGACGGTTAATATAGTGTTATTAAACTTAACCGTCACTGCACAAGAATGTATACCAAGTAATTCTGATGGTCTGGATTTGGGCACGAGTGTAATTTACCCCTTCATGCACATAAATGGCAGTTATTAATTTTCTCGTTTGTGTCTATCTTTTCGATGATAGGAGGAAAATAGAATTGTCTAGTTGGGGCAGCTTTTCTTTCTTAACATTCAAAGACTGAAGACTTAAAACATGATATTGGTGATTGGCCCAGGTGTTTTTCTAGATGTTCATAGTTTGTGTTAATTGATCTGCAGTTCCACTGAAAAACGTTTAAAAAAAATTCCCTAGAGATATATGTTTAAAGACTAAAGACAAAATGGACAGAGGTAACCCACAGCAGTGTCACATTAAAAGACATGGCGGCAGTAGGTGTGAGCTGACTAATAAAAGTTCCAGTCCTCCAGATTGTAGAACCGGTTGGCCAGCTGGGGGGATGCGGGCCAGGATGGTCGTGGTACCAATGGCGACGTGAAGGGCGGGCAGTTCTCTTGGGATCTCCCACAGCAAAGGCCCCCCGTGTGTCGTCCGATGTTCCCCGCCAGCAGACTGGAACCTCTCTTGTTAGGTGCACCTCGTCTCGAAGATGCTCCATTCTGATGTTGTTATTTTGAATAAACGAAATGTTTTTCACCTCATACAACCAGAAGTGACTTTTGCATTAAACAGAACACGTTTGATTTCGAGTGTCCCTTTTCCTAACTGGAGTCCCGTTTGCTGACCGCGAACTTAACCTTAGTGTGCTTTTCAGCTGCAGTTTTTTTGCGTCCGCACAAACATGTGCTGATGTCTTCTGCAGCAGAAGTCTTTAGATCTTGATGCAGCAGTGTATTAACCACTGCATCAGGTTTCTCCTCGGCATCGTCAAGTTCTTGCAGACGTTGCTCTAGTCCCTTTACCTTATAGCTTCTTTGATCTGTCGCATTCAAATCGTACGACTTTCCAATCTCCTATCGTCCACGCCGTTGGCAACCGAGTCATGGATCCCCCAGAACCTTAGGGAGCTTTGTTTCTCTTCTTCTGCTTTCGTTTTATTCTTCTGTTGACAATCATCGTCACGACGTGATTTGACGTCATGTTTTATCTTTGCATCAGTTTGAATAGGAGGCCTGACTCAGGTCTGTTTTGATGTTCTTTTCACCTATAACTGATTTTGCTTCTGCATTTTGGGCTTTTTCCCTTTAGCAGAAGGTTGTCTGTTGTTGATCAATGTGTTCGCAGTGGGGTTTTGACCACTTCAGCATACGATGTTGTGTTTAAGGACATATTTCTGTTTGTAGCTGTTTTTTGTCATGGAAACGTGGGGTTTTGGCTATTTTCTCTAGTATCTTCGTTGAGCTAAAAAACGGCCTTCTCCAGTGATTTGATGCGATCTTCTAGAGTTAATTCATGCCAAGAGCGTAAATTTTTTTCACCGACCCATTTGTTGTTGTAGAAGACTCCGTTGAATGACGATGGGTTGAGGGTTTCTTGGGGACTGTAGGAATAGAAGCTCCAGTAACGAGTGTCGTCTCGCTGCCCCGACTGTTTCGGCGAAGTTCTGCAAGCGACGAGCATTTCCCAGTAAAGTTGAGTAACGCCACGGTCGCAGGCCTGTTGATTTGGGCGCCGCTAACTTTCTGAAGGCTCTTGACTTTATGTTCCCCGACAACTCAAAAAACTGCCGCAGAGTTTAAGCTAGCCACTGTGTTTGTCCGCCATCTTGTGTGGTGTGTGTGTGTGGTGTGTGCGCTTGTCTGTCTGTCTGTCTGTTTGTCTGTCTGTGTGTGTTCGCGCGCACTTCGTTTGCTTGCTGGTCGCTTCCGTGTACGTTTGACCGTCTTTAAATCCAAACCAATTACAGTTCAAAGCGAATCGGAAAACATCAAATTTTAAACAATTTTGAGAGTCTGAGACTTGATTGCTGTAGATTAATGGGGAAAAGGGGACCACCAGGATTTAGGAGATGAAGAAACGTATGTTGCAGATGGAGAGACGATTAGATCCTTGAGGAAAGATTGGATTTTAAAGTCGGGAGCATTGATACGACGTGAATTGTAACAATGTGTCAATCTGCACAAATTATAACAATCTGAAGGATATCGTAATAAACATTATAAATATATATATATATATATATATATATATATATATATATATAGATAGATAGATATAGATTAATGTAGTTAAAATACCCAAAAGATTTGATAGTGCTCGACCCTTGGGGACAACATTTGTTAAAATAGGTTTTTAAAAACAGAATCTACACAATCTGTTTTTTATAAACATATTTTAACATATATATATATATATATATATTTATATATATATTATATATATATATATATATATATATATATATATATATATATATGTGTGTGTGTGTGTGTGTGTGTGTGTGTGTGTGTGTGTGTGTGTGTTGTGTGTGTGTTGCGTGCGTGCGTGCGTGCGTGCGTGTGTGCGTGCGTGCGTGCGTGCGTGCGTGTGTGTGTGTGTGTGTGTGTGTGTGTTGTGTGTGTGTGTGTGTGTGTTTGAGTGGTGAGTGAGCGAATGAGCGAATACGTGCGTAAGTGCGTGCGCGCGCGGCCCAGCGTGTGTGTGTGTGTGTGTGTGTGTGTGTGTGTGTGTGTGTCTATGTGGGAGAGAGAGTGAGTGAGAGAGAGAGAGTGTGTGTGTGTGTGTCTGTGTGTGTGTGTGTGTGTGTGTGTGTGTGTGTGTGAATCCCTAGAATTCCGATAAAACTCCAAAATCGTAACGTGTGTATATTACCAAAGTGCCTTATTTGTGGGGGTGGGGATGCGCTCTTATTTGACCTGCAACCTCAAGGATCTTTAACGTGTGTATGTTACCAGCCCGAAGTGCCTTATTTCAGGGTGGGGGTGGGGATGCAGGGTGTGAGACATGAAGTGCCTTATTTCAGGGGTGGGGGTGGGGATGCACTCTGTGAGACCTGAAGTGCCTTATTTCAGAGGTGGGGGTGGGGATGCAGGGTGTGAGACATGAAGTGCCTTATTTCAGGGGTGGGGTGGGGATGCACTCTGTGAGACCTGAAGTGCCTTATTTCAGGGGTGGAGGTGGGGATGCACTCTGTGAGACCTGAAGTGCCTTATTTCAGAGGTGGTGTGGGGATGCAGGTGTGAGACCTGAAGTGCCTTATTTCAGGGGTGGGGGTGGGATGCAGGTGTGAGACCTGAAGTGCCTTATTTCAGGGTGGGGGTGGGGATGCAGTGTGTGAGACCTGAAGTGCCTTATTTTCAGGGGTGGGGGTGGGGATGCACTGTGTGAGACCTGAAGGGCCTTTTTTCAGTGGTGGGGTGTGGGATGCAGGGTGTGAGACCTGAAGTGCCTTATTTCAGGGTGGGGTGGGGATGCAGTGTGTGAGACCTGAAGTGCCTTATTTCAGGGGTGGGGGTGGGGATGCAGGGTGTGAGACCTGAAGTGCCTTTTTTCAGGGGTGGGGGTGGGGATGCAGGGTGTGAGACCTGAAGTGCCTTATTTCAGGGGTGGGGGTGGGGATGCAGTGTGTGAGACCTGAAGTCCCTTATTTCAGGGGTGGGGGTGGGGGGGATGCAGGGTGTGAGACCTGAAGTGCCTTATATTCAGGGTGGGGGGGGGGGGATGCAGTGTGTGAGACATGAAGTGCCTTATTTCAGGGGTGGGGGTGGGATGCAGGGTGTGAGACCTGAAGTGCCTATTTCAGGGTGGGGGTGGGGATGCAGGGTGTGAGACCTGAAGTGCCTTATTTCAGGGATGTGGGGTGGGGATGCAGCGTGTGAGACCTGAAGTGCCTTATTTCAGGTGGGGGGGTGGGATGCAGGGTGTGAGACCTGAAGTGCCTTATTTCAGGGGTAGGGTGGGGATGCAGGGTGTGAGACCTGAAGTGCCTTATTTCAGGGGTAGGGGTGGGATGCACAGTGTGGAGACCTGAAGTGCCTTATTTCAGGGGTAGGGGTGGGGATGCACTCTGAGAGACCTGAAGTGCCTTATTTCAGGGTGGGGGTGGGGATGCACTCTGTGAGACCTGAAGTGCCTTATTTCAGGGGTGGTGGGATGCAGTGTGTGAGACCTGAAGTGCTTATTTCAGGGTGGAGGTGGGGATGCACTCTGTGAGACCTAAATTTGCCTTATTTCAGAGGTGGGGGTGGGATGCAGGGTGTGAGACCTGAAGTGCCTTATTTCAGGGGTGGTGGGGATCAGGGGTGTAGACCTGAAGTGCCTTATTTCGGGGGTGGGGTGGGGATGCAGTGTTGAGCCCTGAAGTGCCTTATTTCAGGGGGGGTGTGGGGATCCCACTGTATGAGACTGAAGGGCCTTTTTTCAGTGGTGGGGGTGGGGATGCAGGGTGTAAAGACCTGAAGAGCCTTATTTCAGGGGGGGGGGGTGGGGTTTGCAGGGGTGGGGGACCTGAAGTGCCTTATTTCTGGGGGGGGGTGGGATGCAGGGTGTGGACCTGAAGTGCCTTTTTTCAGGGGTGGGGGGTGGGATGGCAGGTGTGTGAGACCTGAAGTGCCTTATTTCGGGGGTGGGGTGGGGGTGCAGTGTGTGAGACCTGAAGTGCCTTATTTCAGGGTGGGGGTGGGGATGCAGGGTGTGAGACCTGAAGTGCCTTATTTCGTGGGGGGGGTGGGATGCATGGGAAAAACAAAGTCCTTTATTTCAGGGGGGGGGGGGGATGCAGGTGTAACCTAAATGCCTTATTTCGGGGGGGGGT
>JAFLJL010018321.1:40533-41637 GCA_018398815.1 Conus ventricosus | reverse complement strand
ATTTTAGTGTTCCTTTTTAAACCGTTTTTAACCTTTTGTTCTAAATGAGGTAAACAGGATTATGGTCACTGGTTGGTTCGTTGACCAAATTCAACAATGGGTTACTTTGCGTTTTTTGATCTACTTTTTTCTGAATTATAAAATTTGAGTTGTCACTTTTTCTAAACCACGTTAAATAATGTTTTGATATTAGTTTGCTTTCGGTTTTGTATACCAAAACTCCTCAAGGAAACAGTTCAAAATTTTGCATATTTTGCATAGTTATCTCCACCATTATAGCATGGGGTTTATTTTGCCAGTCCTTGGGTTAGCACCGCTTTTGTATATACGTCATATTATGAGCGTGTTATTGTCTTTTTAACCGTATCTTTATGCAGATAGATTACAGGTCATAATCTTCAAGACTGTTGAATCTTTGAAACATAACAAGAGCAAACGTGTCGATGTTGTTTGTATGGACCTGTTCCTGAGATTTAATATCCTGGCCTGCTCTGTTCGGCCTCTGATGTGTGTGTGAGGACAGATGGAATTCAGCAAAGCAAAGTCGATGAGTGGTCTATCCATTGTTGCATGAAATGGTTATTTTCTTCCTCTTCTTCTTCTTCTTCTTCTTCTTCTTCTTCTTCTTCTTTCTTCTTCTTCTTCTTTCTTTCTTTCCTTTTTCTTCTTCTTCTTCTTCTTCTTCTTCTTCTTCTTCCTTTTTTTATTATTTTTTTTTTTTCAGTTGCATTGTTGACCTTCAGGCAGCCTATTCTAAGTCCTTGTTTCCCTGGCCACATGTCCTAAGTACGTCTTGATGCTTCTACACTAATCCGTCAGCTAAGTTTCGCACACTCTCGAATATAGGCAACACATCGGGTGCGCGAACACAGCACTTACAATGTGTCGGGGTACTTGTGTGCGCTCCGTGATGACAAATGTGTTGTGAAGTTCGTCTCTGTTTTCAGAGCTTGTCTTTTGCCTGGGAGGCGACAAATCATCAGCGACAGCAAGGCACTGGGGATTTGTTGGTCTGGAATGTGAGGAGTTGGGGGGTGGAGGGGGGGGGGGGGAGTTTGGGACTGCCAGTGTCCTCTGAACTACTAAACAAAGATGATAGGGGTA
>JAFLJL010018321.1:25533-30533 GCA_018398815.1 Conus ventricosus | reverse complement strand
GGGTATCTTAGGGTCTGGGTTAAAAATTTCCTTTTTGTCTATGTCAATGGTTTGAAAAAAAATTCAGATATGTTTGGTGCTTTAAATTCATCGGGTAAAACTTTGGGTTTTGGGGGTAAAAAAAATTTTTATATTTTTATGTGTTTTCATCGTCCCTTTAAAAAAGGGGTTCTCCTTATTATGCAGGTTTAAACCCGGGGAAAGGCATTGCTTTTTTTGGAAGATTATTTGTCCAGTTTTTTAAAATTTGGCTTTAAAGATTTTTAAAAATTTTGGGGTTTGTGGGGGGAAATTTAAACAGCCCGTACGGGTTTTGTGTTTAAACATCATTGCCCAAGGGGGATTTTTCCCGAAAATTTTGAATTTTAAAACCATGCGTCATCCATTGAGTGTCAATCAAATTTTCAGAAACTCTGTTTTGAATAATTTTGGAAAACATTTGTTGAAAGGGCTGCTTTGTTTTGGGCATTCTAAAAGGGTATGTTTTTAGGGGCGACCAAAAAGGGGTTGCTCCCAAGTACTTATCGTTTCCGGATGCAGTGTGTTTGATTACTTTTTTATGTCTTTTGGGGAATTTTTATGCTTTTTTGTGGTGTTTCAGCAAATTACGAGTTCTGAAAAGATTTGACTTGATCTTTTTCCCTGTGGAACTTTCTTTAAAGTTTTTGTAGGGACAATGCATGCCCGGATCAAATTTTTCTGCAATTTTTTAAACGTTGGAAAAACCCTTTGTTTTGGAATAAGGGATTATGCAAATTGTGTTCATGAATAACATTGTTTGGGCAACAATTCAGGGGGAAAATTTTAATTTTTGCCGTCGGTCTCATTGTGTCAATATAATGAAGCCTTGTATTTTCTTTTCTTATTAAAGATGCTGCAAAAAGTTAGAAAAAAAAAATTAAAAATTTTAATTTTTGATTTGAAGCCCAAAAGATTTTTTTGGACATGGGGGGCCCTTCAAAATAAAAAAAAAGGGTTCGTAATTTTTAACGAAAAAATTTTTTAAAACGTACACGGGACAAAAAAGACCCTTTAACTTTACGGGAGGGGGAAAAAGAGAGTAAAAATTTTTTGGGAAAAGGATAAAGGGGAAAGGGGACTTTAAAAAAACACATTACGGGACAGAACGATCCCCAATTCTAAGAAATCAAAAAGAATTTTGGAAGAACTTTAAATGGGTTTTCTTTTAAAAAGAAGAAACCCAACGAACAGTATTAGTATGGAAACCTGGTAAACATTTTTAACGACACTTTAACTAAAGATTTTGGCATAATCGTAAAATTTTCTTGGAATAAAGCAAAGGGGGAAAAAGATTTTTTAAAACCGGGCAATATCCAAAGAGGAGGTAGAAATTTGGGTTTTTAAGGGGAAATTTTTAAAAAACCCGAAAAGCTGTGGGGCCAAAAGGGTTTTAAATTTGGGTAAAACTTTTTGAATTTTGCAGAAAAACCGGAAAAAATTTTAAAACTTCTTTGTTTTTTTTCTTTAATTCTTTTTTTCAAAAAAGGGGAATTTACCCTTTGAATGTTGGCTGAATGTATTGTTCTACCCCCCTTTGTAAAAAAAAAGGGAGGGGGAATTTAATCCAAAATTATAGGGAATTTTCTTTAAGTGACACACCCAGAAAATTTGTTTTAGTACTATAATAAATTCTTTGGTTGCAGGGAGGGTTTTGAAAAAAATTAATTTTTCGAAAAATCAGGCAGGTTTTAAACTTTTTTTAAATTAAACTTTGGACCGGGGGTTAAACTATGGGCCTTTGTGCAAAAACAGTTTTTTTTTAATCTTAAGTTTTTCTTTTAGACTTGGGGAAAAGGGCTTCGTTCGTGAAATTTAAAACCTTCCGCGGGCCAATTCTTTTTAAAAAGGGCTGGCTTTGGTTTAACCTTGTTAATTTGTATAATAAGCAGGTTTTCCTGTGTTAAAAAGCAAAAAGTAGGGTTTTGGGGGGGTAAAAAGGACTGATTTTTTTTCAATTTACCGGGGGTTTTTTAAAAAAAGGGGGGATGTTTTGTGTCCTGTTTTATTTTCTCTTTTTATTAACGATTGACTTTAGAATTTTTTTAAAACCGGGGAAAACATGGGCCCACAATTCCCCCCTTTTTATATTCCTAGAAATTATACTTTTTTTGGCTGCCCCCAAGGTTATTTTGATTAGAAACTGTTTTTTGGGGGCTTCAGACTCAACAAAATGTCTGTTCCGATCTGCAACTTCATCCAGTTAAAAGTCAACATGTCAAAAAGCAAAATTAACGTGGGTTTTGAAGGGTGGGGGATTTAGGAATTAGAGAAAAGTGGATTAAAAATGGAAATGGTGATGCCTGTAGTTAAAGTATTTTAAAATTTTTGGGGAAAAATTTTTTCAACAAAATTAAGCTTCAAATTGTGCATGTAAAATCTTGCAAGTAGAGCCCAAACGGCATTTCTCTGAATTTTTGCAACGCTATCAAAATTAAAAATACATCTTTAAAATTATTTATGAAATTTTTTGACTCTCAAGTAAAAGCCCATCGCACTGAAAGGAGTGAAATTTGGGGGCCCTTTTTGATTCTGTGTTATTGGGGAAAAAGTTCATTTTTTGGGGCTGAAGAAATTTTTACGAGGAGGGTTTCGAACACCTAAAGATTTTTTTCCCAGGGGGGAAGTTTAAAAAAAATCCCATATATTTGAATTTTGCTATCAAAATGTATAAAGGTATTGGCCCAAAAAATAACCCCAAATGGAAATTCCCAAAGGGTTTCCAAGGAAAGCTTTTAAAAAAAGTTTATGATTTTTTGGGGGGCGAGAGGGGAAAATAAAAATTTGGGTTTTCCCCAAAAGTGAGGGTTAGATTATAAGAACTTGGTTTTTGGTTTTTTGGGGTTACAAGGGGGTTTGGAATATGAATATTTCCCTTTGGATATTTTGGAATAGAAATAATCGATTGCAGAGGCAAAAAGGTCATTCCCCCTTCAAGAAGGAAACCCTTTTTTCTTTTTTCAGGGGCAGTTCAAAATTTTGCATTGTGTTCCCTCATTTCTAACATTTTAAAAAAGGGCAAAACATTTAAGGTTTTATTATGACAAAGTTCAGATTTGGTTTTTTCGGGAAATTTTTTTTTTTCATTATTATCGTTAAAGGAAGCATAGCAAATGGATCTTTTCCCTTTCCCTTTTTGTAAAAATTTCCGAAAAAAATGAGGTCCCCCTTTTTGTTCTGCTGTCCTATTTTGAATGATCGGGAAACAATTTATTGATCAAAAATATTCTAAGCATCCTTCTTTTTTTCGACTCTCATTACTTAAGGCCCCCAAAACGAAGCCACCATAAAACCCTTTTGCTGTTTTTTTGTACAAAACGTTTAGGATTTTGAAGTATTGTATGCAGTTTAAGAATTTTAAATTTTTGTTTTACTTTTTTGATATTCAGTTAGTCGATTACCGTTGCACTTTTATGAATATTTTATTTATTTTTTTCCCGTTTCTTTTTCGAAAAAATTTGTTCCATTACCCCCCCCCATTATGGGCTAGGGGCCCATATGAATAAAACACCGGATCCGTATCCGTATCTCTCTCTCCTCTCCTCTCTCTTTTCTCTCCTTCTCTCTCCCCTTCCCCCTCTCTCTCTCTTTTCGCTCTCCTCTCCCCCTCACTTTTCTCTCTCTCTCCCCCTCCCCTCCTTTTTCTCTCTCTTTTATCTCTCTTATTTACATATATCTCTTTCTCTCTCTCTCATTCCCTTTTCTCTCTCTCCTCTTCTCTCTCTTTCCTCCCCTCTCTCTCTATCTCCTACTCTCCCCTTTTCTCTCTCTTCCCCTTCTCTCTCCTCTCTCTCCCCTCCTCTCCGGCGCCAGTAATTTTGACGTTCCAGCATGATGTGCCCATAAATATTGATTTGGGGGGTAAGCCCTCCCAACATGAAAAAGAAAAAAAACCACACACACACAACACACACACCCCACACACACACCCCACAAACACACCCCCACACACACACACACCACACAAAGCACTCCGCACGCACGCACGGGCCCCCACGCACGCAGCACGCAGCAGCACCCCACACCCCCTAACAACACACCCACCCCAAAAACCCCCACACACACACACACACACCCAACCCCAAAAACCCCACACATACACACACAACATACATCGGTGTGCACGGACACACCACCCCAACCCCAAACCCCATTTCACACACCCCACAAAAACACACACCAAAACACACACATACACACACACACACACACACACACACACACACACACACACACACACACACACACACACACACACACACACACACACACACACACACACACACGCGCGCGCGCGCGCGCGCAAGCAGTGAGAGAGAGAGAGAGAGAGAGAGAGGAGAGAGAAGAGAGAGAGAGAGAGAGAGAGAGAGAGAGAGAGAGAGAGAGAGCGAGAGAGAAAGAGAGAGAGAGAGATGGGGGACGAACGAACGAACTAAATTATGTTTAATCTGAGAAAGGAATAAGCACAAGTCAGTGTTTTTTTTGGGTTTTTTTTCCACACAGCCCTCAAACAAGGGAAAAGTGTGTGTGTGTGTGTGTGTGTGTGTGTGTGTGTGGTGTGTGTGTGTGTGTGTGTGTGTGTGTGTGTGTGTGTGTGTGTGTGTGTGTGTGTGTGTGTGTGTGTGAGAGAGAGAGAGAGAGAGAGAGAGAGAGAGAGAGAGAGAGAGAGAGAGAGAGAGAGAGAGAGAGAGGAGAGAGAGAGAGAGAGAGAGAGAGAGAGAGAGAGAGACGTGTGTGTGTGGACGTCCATTACTGGTTATGATGTTTTCACTCTTGAAAAGTAACAAGACAAAATGAAGGTCAGCTTGAGAGCAGGTTTATGAAAGTCATACAATTTGACTTCCTGAAGGTGACCACTGCCAATGCGGACATGACGGGTGACGTATCGGCATTGCTTCTTTAGGGCCGTCAACAATACTTACTTACTTAGGCCCATAGCTCAAGGGTGAGCATAGGCCATCGACAACACTCCGCCATCGCAC
>JAFLJL010018321.1:10533-13033 GCA_018398815.1 Conus ventricosus | reverse complement strand
ACAGAGAGAGAGAGGGGTTTTCGGGGTTGTAGTCTCTGCGGGAAAAAGGGCAGAGAGATGAGAAGTGAATTTTAAGCTTAGCACCAGATAGTCTGCACAGAACAACAGAGAGAGACAGGGGAAGAGGCTCTGTGTAAGCTTGACGAGGGGAAAAAGCAAGGGGAAACAAAGGGGAGAACGAACAAGAGAGAGAGAGGGGGGTTCGGGGGTGGAAGCCCTGCAGGAGAGAGGGGCAGGGGGAGAGAGATGAGGGGAGGAGAGAAGAGAACCAAGTTGAGAATTAGCCTTTAGATATTTGCAGAGGGGGACTAAAGAGAATGTGGGAAAAGAGAAGTTGCTAACAAAATGAAGAGGAAAAAAAAAGAAAAGAAAAAAAAAAAAGAAAAAAAGCAACCAAGGGCCCTTTGAAAAAGAGCAGCTAAAGAGGGGAAAAGGTGCAATGCGTTAAGGGAGGAAAAAAGAAAGGAGAACCGATCGATGTTGATATCACTGTTCTATTCTTAACCCGGGGGGGCGACCTCATTTCTTGGGCCCCGCCACTTTTTTATCGGAGTCCAACCCGACCAGTGCCCGCCGTTCCCCCGCCCCGACCGGTGCCATCAGGCCAAAAAACCAAATACCACAGTTTTGTCGTGCTTTGAAAGTGACAGTGGGAAAAAAAAAAGAAAAAAAAAAAGGAAAGCAGTGATTGGGGAATAGTTAAGATCACCCCGGCCCGGGGAAAGTAAAAAATCTGGTTTTTTTACCCCCGGGTTTTTTAATGATGTTTTAGTAAACGATTTTGTGAAGTTTAGGAAAAAAGAGAATTTTTTTTTGTTTGAACCATATGCATTGTTTTTTTCGTTCATGAAAAATGTGTAGTAAAGTAAAGATTTACCCAGTGGTTTGTTTTGACGAATTTCATGATATATGAATGGAAACGTAAACAAGCTGTGAGTGTGGGTTTTGGGGTTTGCGCTAGTTTCCTTTCCCCCTTTGGGCCCCTCATCCCCCTTGACAATTTTTTGGCGGGCCTGCCAGGATATTTCGGGCCCATTTATTATAAATTGTTCAACTTCTCAGAGAGGAAGCTGGGTGGGATTCAAGTATTGTAATTCCTAAGACAAGGGGTTGTCTTACTGTATGTTCCCAAGATATTTTAAATTACTAGGCTTGGCATTGTTTCCCAAGATAGTTAATACTAGGCTTGGCATTTCAGCCCAGAGTACTCATTTCGCAAGATTGCCTATAATTCGCTCTCATAGTTGGGTCAGGCGTAGGCGTCTATAAAAAACTAATTACGTTGCCCCAAGCTAATATTATCATTCATAGGATTGTGCTATTACGTCACTCGTTCGGAAACCACCAGTTTGGCTGTCGTAGTAATAAAATCTTGTTCAAAAAAAAAGAGATATAATGGCGGAAGAAAAGAACACTCCTATTGAACAACAATTAGAGTTGAGTGGTACGAAAAAGGGAGTTCGCTGAATTAAAAAGAGCTAGTTATGAAGGAACAGATTTTGTCAGGTTGCGGCCCTGAGTTAACCATACATTTGAAAGAGAGACAGCCCGAGACAGCAGGGGAGTTGTTGAAGTTCGCAGAGGTGTATAGAGAGGCACGTTTGGGCACGAAGGTGCAGGAGAAACAGGTGCTAGGCACAGGTGGAGAAGAGTGCAAGGAGACCAGGGGGGGTTTTCTGCAAAGTCTGCAAACCCAGTGGTGGGGCAGAAGGAAGGGCCCAAAGGGACATTAGGTGTTTCATTTGTCACAAGAAGGGACATGTGGCGAGGGACTGTCGCATGAGGTCCAGAAGGCAGCCCGCCTTGCAAGAGGTGGATAGGGCGTCAAGGGAAACGACCTGCAGTGGAACCAAAGGGATTCAGTCTGAAGAGGGTGGAGTGCAGCCTATGGCTAGCACTGGACAGCAGTCAGTGTCAGGGATGGAGGGCACTAGGCTGAGTGGTTCATTACCAGTGGAAGAAGGGGGGATTGGCCCGCAGAGGGTGAAAGTGTTACGAGACACTGGTTGTTCATGCGGTTTTAGTACGAACAACGCTGGTCGAGAAAGGGGATTTGACAGGGCAAATCCAGACCTGTACTCTAATCGATGGCACTGTGAGGGAGTTTCCAGTTGTAAGATAGAAGTACGTACCCCTTACTTCTAGGCGAGTTGTCTGCGTTGGTGATGGAGAAACCCTTCATGATTTGATCATTGGAAATATTCCAAAGGGGGAAGGGATCCAGGGATCCTGAGTTGTTGATGCTACAGGGCAGCAGTTCAAACACGAGCAAGAAGGAGGAAAAAGGTGATAAACCGTTAGTCGTTCCGGCAAAGGAAGTCAGGCATAGATGGTCGCCTGATAGTTTTAGGGCAGCCAGGAACAAGGGCCCTTCGCTCGTGAAGTCTTGGGAGTTGGCAAGAAGTGGAGAGAAACAGGAGGTTAGAGGAGGTGAGACAGAATTTCTTGTGGAAAGGCGGGCTGTACCGAGTGTTCACCAAGGAAGACAGGTAAGGGGTTA
>JAFLJL010018320.1:0-23074 GCA_018398815.1 Conus ventricosus | reverse complement strand
TCTGTGACACAGGACAACCTGCTGGATTGTTCATTCTTTCTGTTTGTTGGACAACCTGCTGGATTGTTCATTCTTTCTGTTTGTTTGGACAACCTGCTGGATTGTTCATTCTTTCTGTTTATTTGCTGTGACGCAGGAAAACCTGCTGGATTGTTCATTCTTTCTGTTTATTTGCTGTGACGCAGGAAAACCTGCTGGATTGTTCATTCTTTCTGTTTGTTTGCTGTGACGCAGGACAACTTCCTGGATTGTTCATTCTTTCTGTTTATTTGGACAACCTGCTGGATTGTTCATTCTTTCTGTTTGTTTGGACAACCTGCTGGATTGTTCATTCTTTCTGTTTGTTTGGACAACCTGCTGGATTGTTCATTCTTTCTGTTTTGTTTGGACAACCTGCTGGATTGTTCATTCTTTCTGTTTGTTTGCTGTGAACGCAGGACAACCTGCTGGATCGTTCATTCTTTCTGTTTGTTTCCTATGAACGCAGGACAACCTCCTGGACCTGGGCCGACTGCTGCTGCACGGCGGGTTCAGCGTGTGGACGGAGCACAAGCGTGAGCGCATCAAGGACCTGCGGTTCAAACCCATGCAGCGCCACATCTTCCTGTACGAGCGCGGCCTGCTACTGTGCAAGAAGAAGGAGGACGTGGGACGAGGAGCCTATCTACACCTTCAAGAACAAGCTGAAGGTCAGTTTCTTCGTCTTCTTCTTCGTCTTCTTCTTCAGTCGTCGTCTTCTTCGTCTTCTTCGTCTTCTTCTTCTTCTTCTTCTTCTTCTACTTCTTCTTCTTCGTCTTCTTCTTCGTCGTCGTCTTCTTCGTCTTCTTCGTCTTCTTCTTCTTCTTCGTCTTCTTCTACTTCTTCTACTTCTTCTTCTTCTTCTTCTTCTTCTCTGTTTCTTCGTCGTCTTCGTTTTTCTCTCGTCGTCGTCGTCGTCTTCTTTACTTCCTTCTTCTCCGTCTCCGTCTTCTCCTTCTTCTCTTCTTCTCTTCTTCGTCGTCGTCTTCGTCTTCGTCTTCGTCTTCGTCTTCTTCTTTTCGAACGTGGAGCAAAGCTTATGCCGACGAATGTGGCTCAGCCGTCACGGAGACGTCACCAGTTCCCTAACATTGTCACCAGCATCCACGGAGTGGAGTGCAGAGAAGCACAGTCACACCCAGAGTGCAGGGCCCTGATCATGGGACACAGCGGCGACAAAGTTAGCTCCTAGAGGACCAGACCCATGTCTTCACGGACGGCTGGGCCACTGAGGTGACGAACGATGGTGGAGCAGGAATCTTCGTCCAGTAGACGCTACCCTCTGGCAAGAGCACTTGAATACTCATCTACTTCTGGTGGTCGCAGAGAAGAAACCGTTTTATGCCGGCTGCACACTGGCCATTCGTTTTTCTAACTCATTAGCGTCTTTTTCAAAGAGTGAAGAAGCTCCATGTTGCGTCCCATGTGATGAACGTCTCAGCATTAGACATATTCTGATTGAGTGTAGGGAGCTACATGATGTCAGACATGAACGCTTTACGGCAAGCTCAATGAAGACCTTGTTCCGGGATGTTCCCCCTGGATTTGATTTTGTGAGTATCTGAAAGAAATCAAATGTTTAAGAAGATTTGGTTTTAACTTGCGTGTGGCAGTGTCCTTTTTGAGGGTCTTTGGACGTAAAGAAATAACAGTTACTGGTGTTGAGTTTTAAACTATGCGTTTTCTTTCTCTCACCTTGTTGGGATTTTTTCTTTTTTTTGTGTTTTGTTTTGTTTTGTTTTCTTCTCACTTTTGTTCTGTTTTGTCTGTTTTGTTTTGTTTTTCTTCTAAGTGTTTCAGCTTTGATATGGCTTTTGTGATCGGCAAGGCTTACAGCAACATGATCCGATTTGATTTTAACGGACCATGAGTTATGGAAAACTTGCTGCCTCAACAGGCAAGGTCTCTGCCAGTTTTCAGAGTCCAGACAGAATCCCTGTACGAACCAGCCAAAACAGTGTCCAGACAGAATCCCTGTACGAACCAGCCAAAACAGAGTCCAGACTGAATCCCTGTACGAACCACCAAAACAGTGTCCAGACAGAATCCCTGTACGAACCAGCCAAAAATTTTAAATTTAAAAACCGAAAATTTTTCCTAAACCCGGGTCCCCAAAAAGTCCCCCAAATCCCTGTACGAAACCACCCAAACGGGGTCCAGACCAAACCCCTGACAACCACCCAAAACTTTTCCCCAGAATCCCAAGAACCCCCGATGGGCCAGTTTCCTGAAAACGATTTTCCCCCCCTTTTCCTTCCCCCCCCCCCCCCCCTTTTCTCCCCCCCCCCTTTTTCCCCCCTTTTTTTTTTTTTCCCCCTTTTTTTTTCCCCCCGCCCCTTCCCCTTTTTTCCCCCTTTTTTCCCTCTGTTTTTTCCCCCTCCCCCTTTTCTTTTTTTTTCCCCCCCTTTCTCTTCTCCTCTCTCTTCTCCCCCCCTTTTCCCCTTTTTCTCCCCCCCTTTTTTTTTTTGTTTGTCGTCGTAATTCTTTTTTTTTTTGGGGCTTTTTTCCCTTCTTTTTTTTAAAAAGCCTCGGGGGGAAAAAAAAAAAAAATTCTTTCTTTCGCCCCCCCCCTTTTTTTTCCCCTTCCCCCCCCCCCCTTCATCCCCCAAAAATTTTAAAAAAATTAAAGGAAAAAATTTGCTTTCCCCCCCCAGGGGAAAAAAAAGGAAAATTTTTAAACCAATTTTTTCCCCGGGGCTTTTTTTTTTAAAATTTTTTTTCCCCTTTAAAACCCCTTTCATTTTTTTAAAAGGTTTTTTTTTTGATTTTAAAGGGTTTTTGGGTTAAATTTTTCCCAAAAAAATTTTTTACCAAATTAAAAAATGGATTTTTTCAATTTTCGTGGTTGAAAAAAAAGATTTTGTTAGGGCTTGCTTATTTTAAAAAATTTGGGGGTGTTCCCAAAATTTTTTGGGTAAAAGGGTTTTTAAAAGGGAAAAATTTGTTGGGGGTTATTTTTGGTTTTTAAATTTTTTGGGTTTTGGGATTTTTTTTTTTCCTGTTTTTGCGGGGGGGGGAAAAAAATTTTGAACGGAAAAGGGGGTGATTTTGGAAAAAAAAAAAAGGGGGGGGCCCCCGGGGGTTTTTTTAAAGGGTTTTTTTGGGGGGGGGGGGGTGTGTGTTTTTAGTGGAAATTTGTGGGGGGGGGGGACCCCAAAAACAAAGGTTTTAAGAAAGGCCCAATTTTTTCAGCTTTTTTGGGGTACGCCCTTTTGTTTAAAAAAATAAAGAATAAGTTTGTGTCCACGAAGACAAATTCCCCGGCAAACTGTTTTCAAGGATGGGATCGTTTTGTGAAGGGGGGTTTTCCGCCTTTTCGATTTTATAAACAAAACAAAAAAAATTTAAAAAATAAAAAAAAAAAAGGGGTTAAACCCGGCCCGTAACACCAATAGAACAGAAAAAATTTTGAAATGCATTCCACTAATTTTTTTAAAAAAAAAAAGGAAATAATTTTTTTTGGGGTTTTAAACAGGAAAAGGGCAACAAAAGTTAAAAAAAATTTTTCCCAATTAGGAAAAATCCCCCTTTTTTTTATTTGTTTTTTGCAAAGAAGAGGGTTTCGTAATGTAAAACTTTTTTTCCCAAAAGATTTTTTCGAAAGCCCAGATTTTGGGGGGTTTGCCCAAAAGGGAAAAAAGAATTAGGGGTTTTTTTTTTTTTCGTCTTTTTTAAAAGGATGAAAAAAGGGTATGGTCTGAAGATGGGTTTAAGCCCGTTTTAACAAAGAAAACTTATCCCCCTAAATTTAAGAAAAAAGGGTTTTTATCTTGCAAAGTATAATTATGGTCCAAAGTAACTGTGATAAGGGACTGACAACTTAAAGATTTTGGTTCCGAACCCATTTAACAAGTATTGATTGGTTGAAGAGAAAGCTTTATAACCTAAACCGGAAGGTTCGACATGGAAACAACTTCTGTGGCAGAGTTAAGTTTTAATCCGGCTGACATCCATTTTTTCTAACTCAATACTTTTTAATTCAAAGGCTCTGATGCGTATTGAGAACGCAGATTAGACTATTTGATTTTTGGTGCTATCAATAAGTAATTTACGGAAGCTACCAAACTTTCCGAGTTTCCTGGATTTATTTTTAAGAAAGAAATCAAATGTTTTAAAGATTTGTTTAACTTGCTTCATGTTTTTTTAGGTCTTTGACTAAAATAACTTTTGTGTTAATTTAAACTATGCGATTTCTTTCTCCCCTTTTGGGATTTTCTTTTTTATGTTTTGTTATGATTTTTTCCTTTTGGTTCTGTTTGTCTTTTTTTGTTTTTTAAGTTTTTTTTTTATACGTTTATGTGTTATCGGCAATTAACTATTGTTCGATTTTATGAGTAGTTATGAAAACTGTGCCAAAAGGTCCCAGTTTTTCAGAGTCAAAAATCCTGTAGAACAACAAAAATTTCCCCAAGATTTGTACAACCACCAAAAATATTCAGACTGATTTGAACCAAGAAAAAAGTGTTCCAGACAGACCTGGAGAACCCAAAAGTTCCAAAATCCTTACGAACCAGTCAAAACATTCTGAGATACCTTGCGATTCCCGAAGGAGCTAAAAATGTTCTAACAACCAAAAGGATCCCAAATTTGGTTTACATCAAAATCAGGCAAATTCAAAGAATGTCCTCTTAGATGGCAGTTTCCTAAGCAAATTTCTGTCCTCCTCTCTTCTCTTTTCTCTAGTCCCTCTCGATCTGTCTCAATCTCTCACTCTTTCTCTCCTTTCTGTTTTCTCTCTCTTTATCTGTCTTTTCTTCTCCTCTTTCTGTCTCTGATTTTTTCTCTGTTTCTCTCTTCTCTCTTCTTCTCTCCCCCCCCCCTCCCCTCTCCTCCTCTCTCTTCTTTCCCTCCTTTTCTGTGTGTGTGTGTGTGTGTGTGGTGTTTCGCCCCCCCCCCCCCCCCCCTCTTTGTCTTTCCTCTCTCTGTGTGCTCCAAGCCCTAGGGAAATACCCTGCAACAAAGAGCGGAATCTTTCTCGTCGTGCGGCGCCGGTTCCAGTGAGCGCCGAAGCCGAAGCGCAGACAAACCCGGGCCTGCAGTGGGTTGCCGCACACAGCAGCATCACAGGCAGTGAGGCAGCGGACACGCTGCACAAGTAGGACGCTCAAAGGCGCATATCGCACACCTGCCTGTCCATACGCTTTTGGCGTATGTCGTACGCCATTTTATACAGAATCCGACAATGCACCTCTCAGATGAAAAAACAAACAAAACAAAAACGATAGTCAAAAGTTCTTGCAAAGTTTCGTTTTTGTGCACTGCAACGGACGTTGCTTGAATTCTGTATTTGTGGACTCTAAACCACCGGATATTGTTTACAGGGACTGCGCATGCGTGTCAGTGCTACCGTGTGTACTCGGCGCCATTTTTAGTCAGCACGGCTCAACCCTATTAAAAAAGAAAAGCAAACAAACAAAAAAGCAAAATGTGACTTAACTGATAAAATGTTAGATTTTAGTCTTTATTGAAACTCTTTGAAAACGAATTTAAAATGCACCTGGTTGAGTCCCCCCCCCCCCCCCCCCCCCCACTCCCCCAAGAAGACACCTGTTTATGTGAGCCAACTTTTGGGTGGGCAGCTCGGAAATCAACAATCTGGTATCCAACGACGAAGGAAAGATCATTTTTATCCTTGTCATCATTAATTGCCGTATTGTTACGACTATCACAATTCTTATTGCTTGTGTGTGTGTGTGATGATTATTAACATTGTGATCATCATGTGTAGCTGTCGCAAGTGGGACTGACGGAGAAACTCAAGGGAGACAAGCGGAAGTTCGAGCTGTGGTCACGTGGGCGAGAGGAAGTGTACATCATCCAGGCCCCCACCCTTCAGGTCAAGGACGTGTGGGTCAAGGAGATCAAGCGAGTGCTCATGAACCAGTTTGACCAGATACGAAGTGAGTGGGCAGTATATTAGGATGTGTGTTGGTAGAATGCACAGTGAATGTACTATTTTCGTGGTTTTTTTTTTGTTTTTGTTTTTTGTTTGTTTGTTTTTTGCCTGTGTGGGTATGTTAATGTCCAAGGATGTGACGACCAAAAAAAAAAAAGAAGAAAAAAAAAAACCTGGACTCGAGTTGGACATAGCAGATGGCTCTGTCGTTTTTGTTTTTGTTTGTCTGTTTGTTTGTTTTCAATCAGCTTTTCACTGTTGCACTTATTCATGGACTTACCTAACATTTCTATTCATTCATCTTAGTGTTGTGTGTGTGTGTGTGTGTGTGTGTGTGTGTGTGTGTGTGTGTGTGTGTCTGTGTGTGTGTGTGATGTGTTTGTGAGGTTGTGTGTGTGTGTGTCTGTCTGTATGAGTGTGTGTATATGTGTGCGTGTGGTGTGTGTGTGTGTGTGTGTGTGTGTGTGTAACTGTGTGTGTGTGTGTGTGTGTCTGTGTGTGTGTGTCCAGGAAAGTCCACAATGTCATTATGACAATTTCTATTATAATTAATAACCGAAAGTGGAATTCTACTGAGCCGCCAAACGGAGGAACAAAATATACAAACACATACTACGCGTTTCGACCTATTGGGTTTTCTCCAGACAGGACAAACTAATCCATTGCCATCTTTACGCCACATCAGACCAGGCGGTGCTCAGTATATCAGGCTGTATATCAGGGGCCGGAAAAGCTCAGTGGTAGAGCGCCGGACTCGTAATCTTGGTGATCCTGGGGTTGCGGGTTCGAATCTCCGCCGGGCCGTTTTGGTATAGGGGATTTTTCCCTCGGAGTTAACATTGGTTCTGACTCCATTTCCCATACAGTCCTTCGAATGAGACTATAAACCGAGGTTCCGTGTGTGAACGCACGCATAACGTCTTGCACACACGTAAAATCCCATCACCAACTTTGGGAAGAGAAGGCCAGTTTGGCCGTTGGTATGGATGACACGTTACACATAGCATGCACCCTGCGTGAGAAATGGAAAGAATGAAGGAAGTAAGGAAATTGAGTGAACGATATTGAACGATATTGACTGGATGACACGGGAAACGTCTGAATGATACGCCAGCTGGCAGCTGTTCAGTCGGCACTACCCAGGTAGGCAGCCCGTTGTGTAAACGAGAGTGGATTGTAAAGCGCTAAGAGCTTGGTCTCTAACCGAGGATAGGCGCTATGTAAGTATTCATAATAATAATAATAATGATAAAGGCTCTTCCCTTAAAGTTTTACCCACAGTTTCAAAACAAAATAATGAAAGACATTAAAATGCTACAAAAAGACGACGAACAGACAGAAAAAGGACGTGTGGGTGAATAGACATTGAACAAGGGACTGCTAATGTCCACTCTGGAGAGAGTTATCTGCTCGTGTAACCCTGTCGCCGCGCCGGATCTCGACCAAAAAAAAAAAAAAAAAGGCTGGTGTCTAGCAAGAGAACGTGTAGGACGTGTTTGAATAAAGACAGAATAATGGAACACACAGACAGAAGAACAAACTGGAGGTTTGAGGCAGACAAAAATCTGTCGCAGTGACAAAAAAGAGGAGTAACTGCGACAGATTTCCAGAAGGCATGGACAGAGCTTACAGTTAATTGTCTTTTCCTAGTTATGTCTATGTCTATGTCACGTAGTCACGGGATGCCCGGTTATCCAGGAAGCATAGGATCAAATCCTGGATGCGGCAGAAAAAAAATAATAAAAAAAAAGATTGTGGACGGCAGCATTTAGACACTCATGAGTTACAACCTGGATGCCCCCCCCCCCCCCCCCCCCCGCCCCCACAACCCCTCTCTGGACTTTATGGCTCAAAGACGTGTTACTGTGGAGCTGGGGCTTGTGGGGGGGGGGGGGGGGTTTCCGGCGGACCTTCTCTTGTCCAGCTCCCTCCCCCCTACCTCCCCCCCCCCCCCCCCCCCCAAAAAAAAAAAAAAAATTCTTCCTGCCATCCTTCAGACGGGGTTGACGAGGGCCGTGGGGTGTGCAGGTCACCACAAGATGTACGTGCCCCTGTCCCAAGACGAGTCCTCCGTGTCCTCCCAGCTGTCCAGCGACTCCTCCGACTACAGGTACTGACCTGCTGTGTGGTCACTTCCCTTGACCTGTCCTCCTTAGCCCCCTTGTCTGTGCTGCTCTTGGTCGTTATACAGTGTGGATCAATGTGTCATTAGCTGATTGATTGCTGATTGATTTGTCTTAGCTGATTCTCTGTGCTTCTCCTAGCCAAGGTGAAGGGTGGTAAGTTGGAAAGGGAATAGAACGGGGTGTGGTGTGTGTGTGTGTGTGTGTGTGTGTGTGTGTGTGTGTGTGTGTGAGAGAGAGAGAGAGAGAGAAAGAGTCTTGGTGGGCATGCGCCTAAGTGTGTGTGTGTGTGTGTGTGTACACACATATGTATATAATAATAGAGAGAGAGAGACATGAGAAAGATAGTAGATAGATAGATAGATAGATAGATAGATAGACGGACAGATAGATAGATAGATAGATATAATGAATACTAAAACAAATTGGACATCTTTTACCACAGGGACGAGTTTTATTTTCAAGCTTTCGCCACAAGGGTTTCATCAGGAATAAAACGCTTCATAAAAAGTCCAATCCATAGTATTTTCAAGCTTTCGCCACAAGGCTTCATCAGCAATATCACACTTCATAAAAAGTCCAATATGGATTGGACTTTCTATGAAGTGTTATATTCCTGATGTGGCCCTTTGCGGTCGGCTGGGCTATAAGCAACATTATCTTATCTTGTGGCGAAAGCTTGAAAATAAAAATCGCCACAGTGGAAAAAGATGTCCAACTTGTTTTAGTATGCATTTTATTCAAATAACCTGTTGACGTCGTTTTGTTGAAGCGCGGTGTGTTTTAGGGAGAATTTTACCTGTGAAATTATATATATATATTGTCACTGTGCACGCACCTGTGCTTGTAAGCATGCTTGTGGGCGTGCGTGCATGCGCGTGCGCACTGCAAAAAAAAAAAAAAAGGCCTGCCGCTCGTCTCACGTGCCGTTTCGTGTTTTTTTTTTTTTTTCCGTTCCATAGTTTGGACAGCTGGAGAACCAGCGGAGGGGAGGCGGAGGAGGTAACACCACCACTACTACCACCACCACACCGCCGACCCACCCCTCCACCTCCACCGTCACCACCACCTCCACCACCCCCACTGGGACCCCCACCCCCACCCAAACCTCAGCACCCTGCGACATCCCTTACAACAGCCACAACAACAGCAACAACAACCACCACCATTACCACCACCACCACCACCACCAGCCCCCTACCACCTCCACCCTCCCCATGGGCTGGAGATGATCTCGCCCCTCACTCCCCCCTCCTCTGCCACCACCACCAGCGCCTTCCCCCACTCCCCTCCCTCCGCCCCTCCGCCCCCCTTCCCCCCCGGCCCCAGTCCCGGGAAGGAGGGTGCGGGCAAGGGGGGAGGAGGGAGTGGAGCAGTGTCGTCGGGAGAGTTGTCTTCCCATGAAGAGGAGGAGGAAGAGGAAGAGAGCGACGAGCAGGGGGCGCTGTTGACGGCAGTCGAGGTGGGTGCTTTCCCCTGTTAGTGGTTTTCCCCCGAATCCCAAATCGCCGTTTGACGTTTTGCTGTCAGTAGTAAGGCTTTGGTCAACACCCCCCCCCCCCCCCCAACCCCTACCCCCACGCCTACAGTTTGCACAAAAAAAAAAAAAAAAAAAAAAAAATCTAATGCGCCAAGGCCGTGCATTTGAAGTCGAGTGTTTATAGACCAGAGGAATTTGATTGTTTTGAGAATTTTTATCTGTATCTGAAAGTTGATTCTCCGTATTTTTGTTTTCATATGGCCATCAAGTACAAGCCAGGTGGTTCCACGCAGACAGATTAAAATCAGAAGAAAGGGACTCTGTGGGGGGTAGGGAAGTAGCAGCGGTGGTGGTGGTGGTGGGGGAGTGTTCACCACTGCGGACTCCCCGATTTAATATACATGGGTCACTACGCGATGGAGTCGGTGTGTTTGGCTCTGCGGGGAGATCAGGAGGAACGGCGTTTGGTGTCGTCCCACTCTGAGGGATGGGGGTGGGGGAGGGGCACGTAATGTGGGTCAGCCAAGGACAAGGAATAGAGGTCAAAGGAGTCATTTGATTCTGCAGGGTATTGCATGGGCGTGAGAATTTATGTCCCTAAAAAATAAAAAAAAATAAAAAAAAATTTAAGCTTTTTCTTTGGGGGGAGGGTGGGGTGATGTGGGGAGGGGGTTAGGCATGGAAGGACTGTATATGCGAGAGGGGAGGGATGAGAAGTGGAATGGGCTTGGGGTCGGAGTGGGGAGGGGGATTTGGGGGGGGGGGGGGTAAACAGGTGTAAATTTGGTTTTAGGACTCTGGGAAGTGGAAAAGAGGGATGTGTATGTGATTGGACTTTGCACGTACGCACGCGCACTTTTGTGCACTGTGTGTGTGTGTGTGTGTGTGTGTTAAACAGAGAGGAAAAGAGTGAGAGAGAGAGAGAGATCGTGGAGGGTGGGGTGGTGTCTTTTCCAGCCTTAGGTTATATAGTAAAAAGTCGTGAAAAACGTTGGCTTACAGCTTGATACTGTATGGTCTATAACTGCGTCAAACGCGTGATTTTCACAAAGGTTTATACACACACAAACGCTAGCCATGCCTTTATATGAAGACCATTGATGTAAGAAACACCTAGTACTGACAAATACTGACTGTTGAATCTGATTTATTATGAAGCTAACACTGTTCTTCCTCTTTCTCTCCTTTCTTTTTTTTTTTTTTTCTTCTCTCATTGGCTGAAACTAAATCCTGGCTTCCATGGCGCATGGATGGAACGCGATCTGATTGGACGACTGTTCCTGCACACTACTCTGCCCCACCAACCAATCCAAACTGCTGTTACATCACCACCATGGGGACACCCTCGTCTGCCCTCTCCATCTTCGCTTCGGCTGCTGCTGTTGACTCCTTGGCGACTGTTGTCATCAAATAAACTCCATGGGGGGTGGATGGTGCTGGTGTTCTCCTGGAAATCTCCATTTGTTGTGTTTCTGTGAACATGGAATGACACATGGGGGTGGGTTGATGGAATTACATGACCTGTTTTACTGGGTCACTTTGAAACGAACCAAACCTACCCATTAACACAAACGTTTCACCTTGGAAACATCGGGATATCCATTTGGATTTGGTTGGGTGCAATTCATAATCACTCCATTACCGCACAAAAACGTCGTTACCTATCGACTTCTCGTTTGGGATATTGATACATACTATGGGCACCCCACCCACTCCCCCCACCCGCCCCAAATACCTTCAACCCACTGCTGCAACGTACCCCTGCGCTCTCGACCCAAACCCAACCTGCTGACCCGTCCCGCTTCTGTCCCGCTCTCCTCTCGCTCCCGTCTCGTCTTCGTCCCGCTCCCGTCCCGTTCTCCTCTCGCTCCCGTCCCGTTCTCCTCTCGCTCCCGTCCCGTTCTCCTTCGCTCCCGTCCCGTTCTCCTTCGCTCCCGTCCCGCTCCCGCCCCCGTCCGTTCTCCTTCGCTCCCGTCCCGTTCTCCTCTCGCTCCCGTCCCGTTCTCCTCTCGCTCCCGTCCCGTTCTCCTCTCGCTCCTGTCCCGCTCCCGTCTCGTCTTCGTCCCGCTCCCGTCTCGTCTTCGTCCCGCTCCGTGCCGCAGCCGTCGTACCAACAGCCGTTCGTGTCCCTGGGCACTACGAGGCCATGGACTCCAGCGAGCTGGGGATGGTGGAGGGGGACGCGGTGGCGGTGCTGAGGGTGGGGGGCCACGGATGGTGGTACGCGCGGCATCTGGCCTCCGGCGCGGAAGGGTGGGTGCCCTCCACCTTCCTCCACCCCCTGCTCCCCCTGCCCCTCACCCACCCATCCCTCCTCCGCCTCTTTCTTCGCAAGGCGCCCAGCAGACGTCGATCGACAACTGTAGTTCAGGTGAGGGGGGATGGGGGTGGGTGAGGGGGGTATGCAAGTTGGGGGTGATGGTGAAGGAGGGCATGCGGAGGTGAGGAGGGAGGATAAAATTCAGGGTGGAGGTGAGATCAACGGCGGAGACGTGGAATGTGGGGGAAGGGGGGGTGGTGGTGGTGGTAGATGGTGGTGAATTATTGGTGAATGGATTTTTATTTGATTAATTAAGAGATAGGTTGTATTTTCATTGCATTCAGTTGCGTGTGTAATGGACCAGAAATTCAAGTACCCTTCCCCCCCCCCCCTCTCTCTCTCTTTCTCTCTCTCTCTCTCTCTCTCTCTCTCTCTCTCTCTCTCTCTCTCTCTCTCTCTTCTCTCCTCTCTCTGTCCTACTCTCCTCTCATCCTCACTCGTTCTCTATCTTTCTCCTGCCCTCCCTCCCTCCCTTTCCCTCTCTCTCTCTCTCTCTCTCTCTCTCTCTCTCTCTCTCTCTGTGTCTCCGTACACGCGTGTATGCGTGCCCGTGATCCATGCCTTTGTCTCTGTCTCTCGTGTAAAGTGTGTTGTCTTCATTCTACATGCACATCTGTCAAACGCTGTGTTAAGCCTTGTCTGCCTGACCCAACGTACTCCCCGTACAGCACATGTAGCCCGTGTATCAAACTTGCTATGGTTTTACACTGTATTCGCCCTCTTCGTAACACAACAGGGGCTGAAGAATATGCACACCTAAACACACACACATACACACACACACGCGCGCGCGCACACACATACACACACACACGCATGCACGCACGCACACACGCACGCACGCACACACACACACACACACACACACACACACACACACACACACGCATGCACGCACGCAAGCACGCACGCACACACACACACACACACACACACACACACACGCACGCGCATTGCACGCACCACAGCACGCACGCACGCACACACACACACACACACGCACACACACACACACAGCGCGCGCACACGCACGCATGCACGCACACTTACACACACACTTACACACACACACACACACACACACACACACACACACACACGCATGCACGCGCGCGCGCGCACGCACGCACGCACGCACGCACGCGCACACACACACACCACACCACACACACACACACATGGGCAATAACATACAGCGTTTGCTGATGAACTGTTCCGATGATAGTCTTTTGTTTCTCCAGTAATGGTTTCCTTTTTAAACGGCTCGTTCAGATGTTTTCAGATGTGTAATTGTCAGCATTATGCCATGGGAGTTGGGAAAGAAGGGAGGGGGGGGGGGGGGCGATCCAGAACTGGATTTTCACTTCCCCACCCTCCATTCGCTTCTTGGTTTTTGTTTGTTTGTTTTTCACAGGTCTGTGTAAAACCAATTCTTAACGACAGCAGTCGCCATATTTTTTTCTCTAAATAAAGGGGAAAGACTCTGTAAAGCAAAAACATGTGCAAGGGCCACAAAGCCGATGGGGGGAAAAAATCTCAAGGACCATTTAAACGTTTCAAATTGGACCCTCAGTTCCAAGGGAGAATACCCATCAACAAGAAGTCAGGTGGCGACACTCGGGAGTTATCCTTTCTGTCTTTTCGCTAGACTAAAAACAAACAAGGCCAAGTCACACAGAGAAGAGAGAGAGAGAGTTAGCACGGAATATCTGGAAGGTTGCGGACATATTATACACAAACGCTTCGTGTGTACTGTCTGATGAGTTTAACATTTCGCTCACCTTTGCATTGATGTAACTCGTGTATCTCTTCCTTTAGGTGTGAATGTATAATTGGTAAGTATCCCATCCTTTTCCTTCTTTCCATCTTTGTTTTATTTTCTTTCGTTGTTGTTCTTTTTTCCCCCTTGGTGCTTCTCGCAGCGTGGAAGCCAGAGCTGAACACCGTGTGTCGTTCATCACGTTGTAGACGCGCACATACCTAACTGTGTTTCTGTTGACGTGCTAACTCGTATGCTGTGAGCTTATGTCTGCTAATATTCCCCTTTCTTCCCTCCTCCTCCTCTCTTCCTCTTTCCCCCTTACTCTGCTAATATCCCCTGTTCTTCCCTCCTCCTCCTGTCTTCCTCTTTTCCCCTTACTGTGCTAATATCCCCTGTTGTTCCTCCTCCCCTCCTGTCTTCCTCTTTTCCCCTTACTGTGCTATATCCCTTCTTCTTCCCGTCCTCCTCCTCTCTTCCTCTTTCCCCCTTACTGTGCTAATATCCCCTGTTTCTTCCCTCCTCCTCCTCTCTTCGCTTCCCCCTTACTCTGCTAATATCCCCTGTTCTTCTCTTCCTCTTTCCCCCTTACTCTAGCTAATATCCCCTGTTCTTCTCTTTCCCCCTTAATCTGCTAATATCCCCTGTTATTTCCCTCTCCTCCTCTTTCCCCCTTACTCTGCTAATATCCCCTGTTCTTTCCTTCTTCTCTTCCTCTTTCCCCCTTACTCTGCTAATATCCCCTGTTTATTTCCCTCTCCTCTTTCCCCCTTACTCTGCTAATATCCCCTGTTCTTTCCTCTCTACCTCTTCCCCCTTACTCTGCTAACATCCCCTGTTCTTTCTTCTCCTCTCTTTCCCCCTTACTCTGCTAATATCCCTGTTCTTCTCTCCTCTTTCCCCTTACTCTGCTAATATCCCCTGTTCTTCCTCCTCTTTCCCCACTTACTCTGCTAATATCCCCTGTTTTCTCTCCTCTTTCCCACTTACTCTGCTAATATCCCCTGTTCTTCTCTCCTCTTTCCCACTTACTCTGCTAATATCCCCTGTTCTTCTCTCCTCTTTCCCCCTTACTCTGCTAATTATCCCTCTTCTTCCTTCTCCTCCTCTTTCCTCCTCTTCCTTCCCCCTTACTCTGCTAACATCCCCTTTCTTTTCCTTCTCTTTCCCCTTACTCTGCTAACATCCCCTGTTCTCTTCCTCCTCTCTCTTCCCCCTTACTCTGCTAACATCCCCTGTTCTTCCCTTCTCTTTCCCCCTTACTCTGCTAATATCCCTGTTCTTCTCTGCCTCCTCCCTCTCTTTCCTCTTTCTCTCTGATTCTGGTAATATCGCCTATCCTTCGCTAATTCCCCTCTCTTCTTTCCTCGTACTCCTTTCTTTTGCTCTCCCCCCCCCCCCCCCACCCCCCCCCCCCTCATCATCTCCTCGTTTCATTTCTTCTTCTTACGCTTCTATTGCCGTTTCTCTCTTTCTTCTTTCTTCATTCGTCACCTCCTGTTTTTCCTCCCCCTCCTCCTCCTCCACCTCCTGCTTCCTCTGACCTCTTCATCCTTCCTCCTCCTCCTCTTCTTCTTTTTCTTTTCATTCTTCTTCTTCTTCTTCTTCTTCTCCTTTTTCATCATCATCATCTTCTTCTTCTTCCTCTTTATCATCATCATATTCTTCTTCTTTCTCCTCCTCTTTCTCCTCTCCACCATCTCCTCTTCTTCCTCCACTCCTCTTCTTCTCGTCCCTCCTCTTCTTCTGCTTACTCGTCTACTGCTTCTCCTTCTTCTTCTTTTGTTTGTTCTGCTCCTCCTCCTTTTCTCCTTCCTCCTTCTGCTCCTCATCTCCTCCTCCTGCTCCTCCTCTTTCTCCCATTCCTCTTCATCCTCCTCCTCCCCCTTCTCCACATTCTTGGCTTCCCTTCCTTCCCCTTTCCTTCTCTCTCACCTCTTTCTTCTTACCTCACTTTTTCATCCTCACTTTTTTTTTTCTATCTCCTCCTCCAGCAAACTCCTCCCTCTCCCATTCCTCTTTTGTCTGCTTCTTCTCATCTTTTTTTTTTCCTTCTTCATTTTGTGTTTGATGTCTGTTGGTGTTGACAGTGAAATGTCCCCGTATGATAGTTGTATGCTCTGTGTAAAGAAAAACGTCAGCGAAACAGACCGAACAAACAAACAAACAGAGATGATGACAACAATAAATTTAAGGGGCGGGGGGGGGGGGGGGGGGGGGGGGGGGGGGGATTTTAACGCACAGCTATAGCACGCGCACGTTTATGTAGATTTTAGTCGCTTTGCTGGGCTCTCCACCCTACTTACTCTTACTCGCTGAACAGTGTGTGAGTGTTTAGTCAACCAGATAGAGATCACACCTTTTAGGAGAAATCTAGGGAAAGGGCTGTTCTGCCCAAAATCGTAGCTGCTGTCAGTACTAAATGTGACTAACGATGCTTTGGTCATTAGAGCATTCATGTTGAATACTCACTCTGCTGGCTTGTTGTTGTTGTTGTTGTTGTTTTTACGTGCCTTGCTGTCTTTTCTTTATGCTTGAGCACAGGCTCAAACATTTCCTTTTATACTGAGTACTCTTAGTCATTTGGTTAATTAGAAGGGTCTTCCCTCCATAGCGCGTTCTCTCCCTTTCACAGTCTGCTGTACGCTGGCTTCTATGGTGGTCTACCGGGGTTGTTGTTGTTGTTTTTGTTGTGTTTTTTTTTGCTCTGTTGCTGCCGGGAATGGCAAGGGGTTGTACTGCAGGTGATGTGTCTGCATCGGATGCCTAGACTGTTCTCCATTCTCGGGTTTGGATTCACTTTGTCCTTGACGAATCTGAAAACAGCACGTCCTGTGGAGCCTGCAGTGAAAAAGATGGGAATGTCCCCCTCCTGTCATATCCCAAAACGGTTGGAACCGCCGATTTGTCGCACATTGTGTGTTGTGTGTGTGTGTGGGTGTGTGGTGTGTGTGTGTGTGTGGTGTGTGTCTGTTGTCTGTGTCTGTCTGTCTGTCTTGTGTGGGGGTGAATGGGGGAGAGGAAAAGACGACAGAGAGAGAGAGAGAGAGAGAGAGTGAGTGTGGTGTGTGTGTGTGTGTGTGTGTGTGTGTGTGTGTTTTGTGTGTGGGGTGTGTGTGGCGCCCAAAATTTCTATAGGTTCCCCGGTCTCCAGAAAGCTATTTGCTATTTTTTTGCAAATAATTAAAAGATTTTTCTTTCATTTCGTTTCATTTTTCATTTCATTTTCATTTCATCTCTCTCTCTCTCTCTCTCTCTCCCCTCTCCTCTCTCTCTCTCTCTCTCTCTCCTCTCTCTTTCATCTCTCTCTCCCCTTCACCACACACACACACACACACACACACACACACACACACACCACACAACCTATACATGGCGACAAAAGCACGTGAGGCTGAACCGCGATTTGTCGCACGTATGACAAATCGGCGTGTGCGACAAATCGGCGGTTCAGCACACCCCTTTTTTCCGCTGATTTGTCGCACACGGTCCCTCTGGAAACAGCTCTCTCTCTCTCGATAGACAGACAGACGCACACACAGATGGACAGATGCGTGCATACTCAAATACTATATATATATATTGTTAAAACATTCAAACAAAGACACAAACAAACAAGCACGTACTTTTTTTCATAATATGTTCATCGACTGGCGGATGGCTTGTGTTGGATTGGTGTACATGTCATTTTACGCTATCCTAGGAGTTTTGTGCTATACCTAGCATGCCCATCTGTATGTCATTTCCCATTTTGTGCTATACCTAGCATGTCCATCTGTATGTCATTTCCCATTTTGTGCTATACCTAGCATGTCCATCTGTATGTCATTCCACATTAATTCCTAGGAGTTTTGTGCTATACCTAGCATGTCCATCTGAATAATGTCGAGATACTGAATCCACTGGTTGTCATGTACCTTTGTATATAGTTTCTTCGCTTGCTGTTTTATATTTACGTAGGTTGTTTCTTCATCACCGCCACAGCTTTAATAGCAAGTTATGATCCTTTGTCCCTGGCATTGATACAGATCTAGATTGTCAGTGTTCTGGGATTGTTGTGTCCTTGTCCCGTGCACTGATACAGATCTAGATTGTCAGTGTGCTGGGATTGTTGTGATCCTTGTCCCGTGCACTGATACAGATCTAGATTGTCAGTGTGCTGGGATTTGGTCCGTACAATCTTGTGTGCGTGTGTGTGTGTGTGTGTGTGTGTGTTTCTTTTCTCTTTTTTTCTTAGGCCGTAAGAGGACTTTCTTTCTTTCTTTCTGCGTACGCAGGCTGATACTCCTGCGGACACTCCCTGTATAGCCAGGCAGTGGAGTTTTGTGTGTATGACCCTTTTTTATCCCGCCATTAAGGCAGCCATACTCCATCTTCGGGAAGTAAGAGGACTTAAAAATCCCTTCAAAACTTTCGTGTTCACAACACAACGGTGCTTTTGATTGGCCACTTTCAGTGTACAGATGCCTTGTCAACGATCAAAATACTGTTTGGTTGTCGTTGTTGGTCTTCTTGTTTTGGGGTTATATATTTTTTGTGTTTCATGGATAGATAAACTGTTCAGTGGTTTTCCATTCATCCTTTGTTTCGTTATGGGTTTGTTTGTTTGTTTGTTTTTTCATTCTTTCTGTTGTTGCTCCATTTGGTGATATTGATGTATCGATTAGAAAACAGCCTTTATCGTCTTCTTGTCGTGATCATGCTATGGTCAGAGGCGGATCACTTCGTCGGGGAAAGGGGAGGAGCGGTTTGATCTTTTATAGGTCTGCAGTGAGCACAATGTAACTAGTAGGAAGGGAAAGGAGAAGGCAAACTCATTTCCATGTCTAAATACCCGCCAAATGAAAAAAAAAAGTGAAAAAAAAGAGCTTCTTTCTTAATAAAATAACCAAAACCGACAGAAAAAAATGCACTAAAGGATTCCCCACGTCACAGTCATTATGAAAATGACCCACACAACAATACTCCCCACATCACAGTCATTATGAAAATGACCCACACAACAATAATCCCCACATCGCAACATGCAAATGACCCACACAACAATACTCCCCACATCACAGTCATTATGAAAATGACCCACACAACAATACTCCCCACATCACAGTCATTATGAAAATGACCCACACAATACTCCCCACATCCAACATGCAAATGACCCACACAACAATACTCCCACATCACAGCATGAAAATGGCCCACACAACAATACTCCCCACATCACAGCATGAAAATGACCCAACACACCCAACACAATAATCCCCACATCACAGCATGAAAATGACCCACACAACAATACTCCCCAATCACAGCATGAAAATGACCCACACAACAATACTCCCCACATCACAGCATGAAAATGGCCACACAACAATACTCCCCACATCACAGCATGAAAATGACCCACACAACAATACTCCCCACATCACAGCATGAAAATGACCCACACAACAATACTCCCCACATCACAGCATGAAAATGACCCACACAACAATACTCCCCACATCACTGCATGAAAATGACCCACACAACAATACTCCCACATCGCAACATGAAAATGACCCACACAACAATACTCCCCATCGCAACATGAAAATGACCCACACAACAATACTCCCCACATCAAGCATGAAAATGACCCACACAACAATACTCCCCCACATCGCAACATGAAATGACCCACACAACAATACTCCCCACTCACAGCATGAAAATGACCCACACAACAATACTCCCCACATCCATCATGAAAATGACCCACACAACAATACTCCCCCACATCACAGCATGAAAATGTCCCACAACAATACTCCCCACATCACTGCATGAAAATGACCCACACAACAATACTCCCCACATCATGCATGAAAATGACTCCATCAACATACCCATCACTGCATGAAATGGCCACACAACAATCCCACATCACAACAAACCTCAACATCAGTCATCATGAACATGATCACATCAGTCATCATGACATGATCACATCAGTCGCATGAACATGATCACATCAGTCATCATGAACATGATCACATCAGTCTATGAACATGATCACATCAGTCGCATGAACATGATCACATCAGTCATTTCCATGGTGAATGTGATCGGTAGAGGGTTTGTTCCGTGCATTCATATTGACGTTTGCTGTTTGTACCGGATAAAAAAAAAAAAAAGCAAGAAAGAAGAAAAGAGAAAACGTATCTGTTGACATTGACGTATTGTGTTTTAAACGTAAGCATTGCTTCGCGCCTTGTGTGTGTGTGTGTGTGTGTGTGTGTGTGTGTGTGTGTGTGTGAGTGAGTGTTTGTGTGCGACTCTGTATTGTGCAAGTGTGTGTGTGTTTGTGTGTGTGTGTGTGTGTGTGTGTGTGTGTGTGTGTGTGTGTGTGTGCGCGCGCACGTGCGTGCGTGCGTGCATGTGTGCGTTGCATATTCTTTGGCTGTTAATTTTTCAGAAAAATGGCGGTTGGTGTCAGTCTCAACAACAAAAAAAAAAAAAAAACTTTATTTCTGTTTTACTTCACGCAAGACGTTTACCCTGCAGTTGTTCGAGGCAAAGAGAAGGGTGAGGGGTGAGAGCATTAGGAGGGGGACGGGTGGGAGGTGGGGATGGGGAAGAGGAGGAGGAGGAGGGGAGGGGAGGGGGGTAGAGAACGGATGGCGGCAGAACTTGCTCTCAGTCATCAACTTGCCTCCCTTGAATCGACAGAAGGACTGCGGCAGGAAGCCTACACAGGAGGTGGGGGAGGGGAGGGGAGGGGGGGGGGGGTCCGGTGACCAGCAGTAGCCTTGACGTGTCCTGTGTCTGTGTGTCCTCAGGGTCCATGGCCACGCCCACCACGGGCCGCCAGAGGTCGCTGTCACGCTCCAGTCCCGGCAGTCCCTCCCGGTCGAGCCCGGTGTCGGAGACCACCGTGTGAGCGAGCAGCAGCACCACCACACCCGGCGACTGACCGCCACCCTGCTGCTGTGACCACCACAACCCCACCAGCGCCACGCCGGGCAGGGAGTGGGTGGGGGATGGGGAGTGGAGGGTGGGGGGAAGGGGGGAGTCAGGACGTCTGCATGTGTGTCTTCTAACTCCCCCCCCCCTACCACCTCCCCCACCCCCATCCGCCTTGCTGCTGTTTGTGTGCATGCACGTGCAGTGCCGGCCGGCGACACTCGAGGATTGCCGCTGACGGAGGAACTGTGCGTGACCTACATGCAGGATTGGTTCCTTCGGTCATCCAGATAACCACCAGGCTGAAGGGACGACGGCACTGGGGGTGGGGGTCGGGGGGAGGGGGGGGGGGGGGGGTCGAATGCCGAGGACCCCGCCTTCCAATGACAAGGACGTTGGTATTGTTGTTGGGTGCGCGTTGGAGACGCAGAAAAAAAAATGGCTGACTGTAATTCGTTATGATTTCCTCTCGGACATTGCTCTTGTTCATATATCTGGGAGATGAGGTGGATTTTCATAAGGACAAACAGTTTGAAACAGGCTCTAGGTTGTTTCAACTTGTGTTTTTTTTCCATGTTTCTCTTTGATGTATGGATTTTATTGTGCATGTCGGGCCACGTGTTTATTACAATTTCTGCTCATTTCCTCCGCACTGGGGCCAAGCGTTCTCCTGTTTGGGACGTGCGCTGCGTCCTTACTGGAGCCGCAGCCTCAACGGAGAGAACGCGTTGTAACTGGCACAGAGAGTAGGAGAGACAGACAGACAGAGGCAGTGGGTGAATGATGACGTCACTGAACTGAAAAGAAGCGGCGGTGGTTTGCATGCTACGCTGCTAAATTCTCCGAGTCTTTTGTCCCTGTTTCTGGGGGGGGGGTCACCTACGCCAAGGAGACTTGCAACAGCACGTGTTGAAACACGCACATGTGTAGGCCCGAAGGTCTGGGGCGACTTACGTGAAAGCAGATAGAGCGCTTTGAAGGAAGATTGCTCCAATACAGGTGGGGTTTGGCTGAATACCCAAAACCAACCACCCAACCAACCAGCCAGCCATCCAACCAGCCAACCAACCAACCAACCACACAAACCGAAAGAACAGAAGAAGCCTCCTTCTTCACTCCTGCAGGAGTGCTGTGCTGTGTGCTGACTGGACGTGTAGGGCTCTGGAATGGTTTCCAGCCAGGAGCCGCAAATTTCTGGCTGTGGTTATCAGCAGTGCCGTGCGTCGAGTTCAGCCTTGTTCGGAGCGTACTCTTGTTTTGTGGGGTTTTGTTTTTGCTTTTGGTGGGGTTGTTTTGTTTCTTTTTCTGCTTGCTGGGGTTTCTGTGTGGATGGAGAGTGAAGGGGGCTCGGTTTGACCAGGAACTGGTCCTACAAGGACTGAATGAGCATCTGTGTGACTGTGGTGAAAAGGGAACGGTTTTTTTTTTGATTGGTGAGAGAGAGGGGAAGAGAGAGAGGGGGGGTGGGGGTGGGGGGAGAGAGAGAGAGAGAGAGAGCTGCAGATTCGTCCCAACAGAAGCAGCGCTAAACAGAGGAGAATGTTCCAACAAGTAAAATTCAAGGGAGGTTCCTTTTTCCCTCCCATGGCGAAACGCTATACAGAACACAAGCACAGTTCCAAACTGAACGTGCATGTGGCGCCTCCTCACCTAGCCCACACGCAAATAAGGAGGCTGAGAGAAAGTACAGGAGAATTGAAAACATACGAACCGTGGGGGGGGGTGTGTGTGTGGGGGGGGGGGGGGGGGGGGGGGGGGGGGGACAGCGAGAGGAAGAGGTCAGTCTCCATCGCTTGTGACGTTTCTCCCTCACAGCTTGTTGTTTGTCCATGGCGAGCGAAATGACCACGACTTCCGCTGTCACTGGGCAGTGGTGGTGGTGTGTGTACGAAGATGGCTGATCGGGCCGGTCCTGGCATTGAATAGTCTGTTGCAGTGTGGACAGGGCAGACTCGGAGGCGAGCCAGATTATATCGGTTTCGGCGTTGGCGACCATGAGGGAACTTTCCGAGCTCACGCACACAAGTCACATCTCTTTGCCTTACTTAGCTCACTCTGAAGAAGAGTCGGGGAGGGCGGGGCGGGAGACTTGTGGTGACTAAACAGACATGGGACCTGATTAAGTGGAAACAGCCTGAACTTTTTCAGACGGTCCAGAATCCCACATTGGATCCCAGATGATCAAGTGGAAACAGCCTGAACTTTTTCAGACGGTCCAGAACCCCACGATGGAGATCCCCAGATTGGGACCAGGGGCAGTGTCCTCGAGGGATCATGGGATACTGGTCACTGAGGCGGAACCTTTTGTTTCACAAGGCTTGCAAACTATGTTGAGTTTAACGGTGTACAAATAAGATAAAAAATGGACTGAATTGTACAATTTTGAAACCTTATGTTCTTACTCTTAAATATCCCCCAGAAATGTTCTCTGCCGATTCACGCCCGTGTCAAGAATGGCCCCGAAGACCTTTATGAAAGCCTGAATTCAGGAGGAAAACCTGAACAGCCTCATGTCTGTGAAAGTCCCAAGGTT
>JAFLJL010018319.1:47462-50818 GCA_018398815.1 Conus ventricosus | reverse complement strand
GAACAGAGATGGAAGGGGGAAGGGAAATACCAAAAATAGAGCTGGGATATCTAGGTGCATGAGACCTAATGTCGGTCAGATCCTAATAATTATTCCTAAAATACTTTTTTTCTTTCTGCCGGAGATGTCTTTTTCAGTCCAACTATACTCTTCCGCTCACAGCTGCCCCTGTTTCACCTTAACACCCTCTTCCCTGTATCCACCCCCCTCCTCTCCACCCCCCCCCCCCCTCTTCCTTCTCACACAATGCGTGTTTAAAATCGTGGCGATTTTTAGCCATAACGCATTGATCACATGGGTGCCGTGATCGCCAATGTCGCCACAACTCCACAATTAAGATTTTGTACTAAAACACTGTATAATCCATGTCAGCGTGTTGAGGCCTACTACACATTTGAGCCAGCATTTAATATTAAACTGATAACTGATCAAAAGAAGAGCTCACCATCAATTATTTCCCTTGTTTGGAAGGGAGGGGGGGGGGGGGGAATTTACACCGATAAAATAACGAACACTTTTCAAATAAAATGACCTTCCCATTAGTTGACACACATTTCAGGCCTTTGCACACATCCGTGACCCTATTTTTGTGCCAGCTCAAAGAAACCAAATAGTTCCATTCCTCTGATTTTATTCTGCCTGCTTGGAACCACGTAGAATGAGAATCAACTTTCAGACGCAATAAAAAAATTCTCAAAACAATCTAAGTGCGCCAGTCTATAAATACCCGACTCCTTGCGCAAGGCCTTGGCGCATTACGTTTTGGAGTGCAGCCTATTGTGGGTCGTCAGCCATAAAAGGATGTCGCTGTCACATAGGCGGGTACTGTCAATCATCGAAAACATAGAGCATGCTTGACAGAGCCTGTCGCCTCTCCGGGTACCCTGCCACATGAATGGAAGCTTCTGTGTTTCCACAACCGACAGAATGTTGTATGTTCCCTGAAACGTTGGCCTTGTGCGTATTGCACTCGTCTAGGTAGTGAAAAGAAGAATCTTCGGTCCATGGTTTCATACCTACATGTGGCAGAATCTTCTTCTTCTTCTTCTTATTATTATTATCATTATTCTCTCTCTCTCTCTCTCTCTCTTCTCTCTCTCTCTCTCTCTCTCTCTCCTCTCTCTCTCTCTCTCTCTCTCTCTCTCAATTGATAGCTTTTGTCCTAGTCTTTTGAATCAAATGATGCACTCAGGTTCCATGTCCACAAATGAGGCTCCATGTCCACATTGAATCTGAAAAAAAAAAACTTCAAACAGAAACACAAACACATGGACAAATCATCCTACAGAACAGAAAGTATATCTCTGCTCCTTGTTTACAAGAAGGGAAAAAAAAACATGTATGAAAGAAAATCACTGCATGTCTACAACACTACAGCGTGGTCAGGTCATTGGTAAGGCTAGCAGCTGTCAAAAGAGCCGCTCTGTTTAAGCAAAGCAAAACGCAATCGTTTGCACCCTGTCAACAGGATATTGTATTTCTGACCATTTCATCAGACCAGACTTACTGACCTCTTCGTTTGCCAGAGGCAGTTTTCTGTAATGCTTTTATTTTTCATTTTCATTCATGTATTCACGTATTTGTTCATTTTCTTTTATATCCTTTTATTGCCCTCTTGTGCTTTTTTGTTTGCCTTTGATTGTTTTCATGGGAAACTCTCTCTCTCTCTCTCTCTCTCTCTCTCTCTCTCTCTCTCTCTCTCTCTCTCTCTCTCTCTCTCTCTCTTCTCTCTCTCTCTCTCTCTCTCTCTCTCTCTCTCGAATGAGCAACATTTTTTATTTCAATGCTCCCTCTATCAAGACCTAAGGAGTAAATTTCTCAAAGAATTCGCCAGTTGTCCCCTTCATTTGCTTCTTAAGGTATCCAGTGCTTCGCACAGACATAGCCTATCAAGGTACATTTTTCATGCCATAAACAGAAGGATCAAGTCAATTCTTTAGTGGATAAATTACTGCGGACAATTACCACTACCTTGGTTTTCCTTGAAATGACTGACTTCATTTGTATTGTAATTTCGTGTACTCTAAACGTATCTGAATGATATATCATCTTTACACGTAGTTTTGGGGAATTATTATTGCAATGCTTTTTGTTCTGTTTACAACACATATATGCTAACTCCTCCCCGTTCCTATCCACTTCCCCCCCCCCCCTTCCCTTTGTACCTTGTATTGTGGCCCAAGGCCGATGTACATTAAAGCGTTCTGAGTTCTGAGTTCTGAGTTCTCTCTCTCCCCTCTCTCTCTCTCTCTCTCTCTCTCTCTCTCTCTCTCTCTCTCCCCTCTCTCTCTCTTCTCTCTCTCTCTCTCTCTCTCTCTCTCTCTCTCTCTCTCTCTCTCTCTCTCTCTCTCTCTCTCTCTCCTCATAGACACATACACACTCTCTCGCGCGCGTGCACACACACATACACACACACACACACTCTCTCTGTGTCTGTCTGTCTTCTGTCTGTCTGTCTGTCTGTCTGTCTGTCTCTGTCTCTCTCTCTCTCTCTCTCTCTCTCTCTCTCTCTCTCTCTCTCTCTCTCTCTCGCATGTGCACACGCGCGCGAGCGCGCACACACAACACACACACACACACACACACACACACCACACACACACACACGCACGCACGCAAGCCACAACCACACACACACACACACACACACACACACCACACACACACACACACACACACACACACACACACCACACACAAACACACACACACACACAACTGTCATGCAGCACACATACGCTTACGTGCATGTGCACATGAGTGTGTGGGTGTGTGTGTGTGTGTGTGTGTGTGTGTGTGTGTGTGTGTGTGTGTGTTGTGTGTGTGTTGTGTGTGGTGTGTGTGGTGTGTTATTGTGTTGTTGTTGTTGTTGTGTTGTTGTTGTTGTTGTCTTCAATTTAACGTCTTTCCACATTAGTGATTTAGACGAGTGTGTGTGTGTGTGTGTGTGTGTGTGTGTGTGTGTGTGTGTGTGTGTGTGTGTGTGTGTGTTTTGTGTGTGTGTGTGTGTTGTGTGTGTGTGTGTGTGTGTGTGTGTGTGTGTGTGTGTGTGTGTGAGTGAGTGAGTGAGTGAGTGAGTGAGTGAGTGAGTGAGTGAGTGAGTGAGTGAGTGAGTGTGTGTGTGTGTGAGTGAGTGATGTGAGTGAGTGTGTGTGTGTGTGTGTGTGTGTGTGTGTGTGTGTGTGTGTGTGTGTGTGTGTGTGTGTGTGTGTATGTGTATGAAATAGTGAGTGAGTGATGTGAGTGAGTGTTTGTGTGTGTGTGTGTGTGTGTGTGTGTGTGTGTGTGTGTGTGTGTGTGTGTGTGTGTGTGTGTGTGTGTGTGGTGTGTGTGTGTGTGTGTGTGTGTGCGTGTGT
>JAFLJL010018319.1:37462-42462 GCA_018398815.1 Conus ventricosus | reverse complement strand
GCTATAGTGGTGTAAGTTCGCCTGAGAGTGTGAATTAGATTGTCAGCGACCCATCATCGACAGGTTTTTAAACCGGCAGCCCGTGACAGAATAATTATCCCTTTGATTACTAATACAAGAGAGAGAGAGAGAGAGAGAGAGAGAGAGAGAGAGACAGACAGACAGACAGACAGACAAACAGACAGACAGTTAGACAGACGGACAGACAGATAGACAGTTAGACAGACAAAAAGACAGAGAGACGGTCAGAAAGAGAAAAGGATGAAATGGGACGGAGCATCGGAGAGAGTGAGAGACACAGAGCAAAAGGCATCAAGACCTATTCGTTACAGACAGACAAAGAGACAGACAGACAGACAGAGAGACAGACAGACAGGGAGAATTATTGACACCAGTAGAGCTTCCATACTTATACATTATACAAAAATGATTTATCATTTTGACAGAGACAGACAGACAGGCAGGCAGACCGACAGAGAGAGAAGGCATTAAGAGAGAGAGAGAGAGAGAGAGAGAGAGAGAGAGAGAGAGAGAGAGAGAGAGAGAGTGAGAGAGAGAGAGAGAGAGAGAGAGAGAGAGAGAGAGAGAGAGAAAAGAGAGAGAGAAAAGAGAGAGAGAAAATTCAGACAGGAAGACAGAGACAGAGACAAGAAGAAGAAGAAGAAGGAGGAGAAGGGCCAAGGTCTGTCGTCAGAATGCATTAATATCACCAGTGACAACGACTGCATTAATGATGAAAAACCACCATGCGTCGCTTTGCAGGTGATGCACGATGCATACAGAGACACTTTCTATTAGTCCTTCGTTCTCTGCAAACGACGCGCGAGTAAATGGTGCTTTTTGGTCGTTAATGCAATTGTCTTCACTCTTCGTGATGATGTTATCTGACAGAGAGGGAGACAGAGAGACAGACAGAGAGAGAGGGAGAGAGACAGGGAGAGAGAGAGAGAGAGAGAGAGAGAGAGAGAGAGAGTGTGTGTGTATGTGTGTGTGTGTGTGTGTGTGTGTGTGTGTGTGTGTGTGTGTGTGTGTGTGTGTGTATGTATGTGTGTGTGTGTGTGTGTGTGTTGTGTGTGTGTGTGTGTGTTGTGTGTGTGTGTGTGTGTGTGTGTGTGTGTGTGTGTTGTGTGTGTGTGTGTGTGTTAGAGAGAGAGAGAGACAGACACAGACATAGATAGAGAGAGAGAGAGTGTGTGTGTGTGTGTGTGTGTGTGTGTGTGTGTGTGTGTGTGTGTGTGTGTGTGTGTGTGTGTGTGTGTGTGTGTGTGTGTGTGTGTGGTATGCGTGCGTGTGGTGCGAGAGCCTACACATGCACCGGTGTGTGTGTGTGTGTGTGTGTGTGTGTGTGTGTGTGTGTGTGGGTGTGTGTGTGTGTGTGTGTGGGTGTGTGTGTGTGTGTGTGTGTGTGTGTGTGTGTGGTATGTGGTCGTGTGGTGCGAGAGCCTACACATGCACCGGTGTGTGTGTGTGTGTGTGTGTGGTGTGTGTGTGTGTGTGTGTGTGTGTGTGTGTGTGTGTGTGTGTGTGTGTGTGTGTGTGTGTGTGTGTGTGTGTGTGTGTGGTGTGTGTGTGTGTGTGTGTGTGTGGTGTGTGCGTACGGTGTGTGTGTGTGTGTGTGTGTGTGTGGTGTTGTGTGTGTGTGTGTGGGTGTGTGTGGTGTGTGTGTGTGTGTGTGTGTGTGTGTTGTGCTGTGTGTGTGTGTGTGTGTAGTTAGTTAGTTCTTCAATTTAACGTCTGTTCACTAAAGTGATATAACAAAATAATGCAGAAATGATGGATGAGAAAAATGGAATAGTGTATGCAAATGCTAGTAATGGCCTTACGTACGAATGTGTGCGCGTGTGTGTGTGTGTGTGCGTGCGTGCGTGCGTGCGTGTGTGTGTGCGCGCGCGCGTGCTGTGGTGTGCGTGTGCGACTTTGACAATTGAAAAGAAAATATTGTTCTAAATGTAACAACTTAAAAGATAAATGACAAAGCAAAAAAAAACAAACAAAAAAACACCTGGACATATCTATACAAACGAGCCAACTGGGCTTAACATCAACGAATTTATAAATGTAAAAAAGGCGTGAAGATTCTGGAAAATGCATAGGGAATCTTTTTGTCGGAAGTTGGAGAGAGATGAGTTAAAATAGGAACAGTTAAAAAGAAAATGCAGAGTATTGAAACTGTCGACTGCTCCACAAGCACATTGTAAATTTCTGTGGAATTTTGTACGAAGGCGTTAACTATAAGCCTGTAAAAGAGAGATTCCAGTTTCCGAAATTTGTGTACATGTACATACGTCTTTGTATACAGTTTACGAATTTGAATGAACGAGTTAGATGGACGAGTAGATTTCTGAATTCTTGAACAGCAACTCGGTGAAGAACCTTGTGCATGTATTTTAAAGAGTACTGATTCTTTATACAGGTTATAAAAAGACTCAAAAGAGACTCTTTTTAAGAGTCCATAGGCTTCATGAAGACTCCAAGGTATTTTGATACAGACAGAAGTTTCAGAATTTTGGATCCCATACGGGCAGTTCTGTCGCCCATTCATTTCCTACAATCCCACAGTGTGACGGAATCCAGCAAAAGTCCACTGTTATCCCTCTAGATGTAAGGAAATGGATCAGAATTTTTAGTTCGGTGATAATCTCGGCGCGATTGGTAGCAGCAATAGATTCCATTGCTTGAAGAACAGATTTGGAATCAACGCAAAAAAGTATTCTAGAAAAATCACGTGGAATGTCAATAATATAATGCAGAGCCATTAGAATTGCTATCAGTTCAGCCGTAAAGACTGAAAACCCCTTTCCAAGATGAAAAGATTTATCTGCTTTCAAGGCAGGAATAACAAAGCCGGAACCGGCATTGCCATTTAATAGGGATCCATCTGTATAAACTTTTAAGTGATTAGGATAACTATCGTACAATATGTGACTTGGCCATAGCACCTAAGACGTTATTATTAACATTCTTTTGCAAATCAGTGTATTTATAATCAAACCTTGCCGGATGAGTTCCCAATTCGGAATGGGACTCAGGGGATAACGTGGGGCATGGTTTTGTGATCAATTTTGGCAGATTTCAACAGGTTTGAGGAGTACGTAAGGATGGTTTTATGTGATCGTATTGTTTTTGCGCGTTTTGGAAAATCTAAATCAGATCGCATGTCAAGTTCATCCTCATTGAGTTCTGAACAGTAGAACACACCTTAGAATGTATTTAGCACAAGCTAATTTTCGATAAGCATCCAGGGGCAACACGCCAGCTTCATGATATGTCCTAAAATGGAGGCGTAAAGGGGAACTCCAGGGCTATTCTGTATGCCTTGCAATCTGTGCTTTGTAACTTTTTTAATAGATACTTAGGAGCTGAAAAATATACTTCCTGTGCATATGAAATCCTTGTCCTGACCAGAGAATTTGATAAATGAATTAAACTGCACGTATCCTGTCCCCAACTTGGTAACTCACAAACTTTAAGAAGATTAGAGCTTTCCTTGCTTGAGTTATGATATATTCAATATGTGTGTTCCATGATAATTTTGAAGTAAGATGTACACCTAAAAACTTTATGGAAGATGTGTAGGTAAGTACAGTGTCATCCATCTTAAAAGTAGGGAGATCATGAAAATTACCACCAGCGTCAAAAAGCATCATATGAGATTTCTCAGCAGACAGACATAACCCATTCTCAAACATAAATCTAGCGATACTGTCTAAGTCCTTTGATATAATTTTTCATGTATGTAATTGACCTAAAAGGTGTGTTCTTTTTTAAAGTAACATTCATCCATACATACATCATCAGCATATTGAACTAACTGGAATTTTTAGAATACTTTTTGTGAGATCGTGCGTTAGGATATTAAAAAGCAAAGGGGCAGTTACAGAACCCTGAGGGATGCCCATCTCCACAAATCTCTTGCTAGAATATGTATTTCCTATTTTTTGTTTGAATTGTTCTGTTAGCCAGAAATTCTTTGAAGTAATCATAAATGTGACCAGAGAGACCTATCATTTTAAGTTTATATAAAGTCGCTCATGCCAGACTTGATCATACGCCTTTTTGACATCGAAAAAAGTTGCAAGTACATTTTTTTCTCCGGGCAAATGTGACGTTTTATCTGAGTTGTAAGCTTTACAAGGTGATCAACAGTCGATCTGCCTTTTTCTAAACCCAGCCTGAGCAGTAGGAATATGTCCGTTTTTTCACAATGATAAGTAAGTCTATTTAATACAATTTTTTCCATTAGTTTACCAGTATGAGACATGAGAGCGATAGGACGATAACTATTAATATCAGAGTTAGGTTTGCCCTGCTTGAGAATGGGCACGATGACAGAATCTTTCCAAACAGACGGAGTCTTCCCATCTATCCAACATTTTTCATAATGGTATACAGAAATGTTGTAAATTGATTGGAAGGTTCCTTAACATTTCGTTTGAGACTGCGTCTAAACCAACTGAAGTTTTTTTTTGTTGGCAATGACGATATAGCATTTCTAAATTCTTCTAACGTTATTTCTGCATTTAAATAATGTTCGTTGTTTTCTTCTGGGTCAGAATAGATATGGTCATTTGACTGGTCTTCCCTCAAAGTTCTGCACTTTTCTGAGAGACTAATTTTGGAGCTATTTTTTGCAAAACAAATCAGCAAAAGTTCAGCTTTTGAGCTGATGTTGGGAATTGTTCATGCCCGACGGTGATTGGATAAGCGGGGTAAATGTATTCCATATTTCATTTCGTGTATCTTTGTCCATACCTTTTTGAAATCTTTGTTATCATTGACTTCATTTACACAAAATGATGACCAGTAATCGCTTTTGGTTTTCTCTATAATCCTAGTACTTTCATTTTTTGCCCGTTTCATGGGGAGTAAGTCATCTACTTTTGTTTCTTTTGCGTGTATTTTGAACTTTGATTTCTTTTTATTAACAGCATCTTTGCAGGATTCCGTCCACCAGACCTTTCCAGCATGTTTAGAGGATTTTGTCTGACTATATTTTGGAA
>JAFLJL010018319.1:27462-29962 GCA_018398815.1 Conus ventricosus | reverse complement strand
CTTAGTTTCTGAACATTTTTTTGTTTTACCAGTCGAATAAATCCTTTACTGTAAGTATACGACGTGCGGACCTTCGTCAACAAATTATGGCCCATCTTTCAAGCAGACCTTTAACCCTTTTGCCACCAAGTGTACACAGACTAAGCATCTCCCAGCGGTAGCAGTGACGTACTCCAAGAGCCTGTAACGTCGTCGCTTTCGCTACTTTACGCTACTTCACCTCTCGGTACTCTATGTAAAATAAAGTTAAGACAGTAAAGTGTAAACTTGTAATTTGCTTTCTCTTCTTCCAGCATCTTCGGAGATGTGTTGATCTTATAGAAATATCATTTGAATTAGTGAAGTTCTGGTCTTGTTGATGCTGTGCAGCTGACAGGCTTACAGAGAAGACTTAGTCATGAACGTCAGCAACTTATTCATGAACGTCAAGAATGTCAGATAGCGGTTTCTGGCGCGAGAATGCAATTGCAAGTGTTCAGTCTAATCCCCATTAAGTTAGCCGTGATATAGCCCTTGTCATCGCCTAGTTTACAGAAAAGATGAAACAAATCCTTCATTACAGAGATAGTGTTTTCTTTTCCGTTTATTGGTTCGTTCGTCCGTCTGTTAGCAAAAGTATACATGTTGTAATGAGATTAAATGACATTAACACACTTTTCAGATTTGGTGCAGACGGAGACTACACAGTCTGTCAAAGCAAAGTGGAAACCTACGTAGAGCTCTACAACTATAACCAACGTGTTACCGAACTATGAGTATTCACGTAGGCAGAGCAGAGTTGATGCATTTCTAACAGCTTTGGAAATAATTATGTGCAGAGATGTATGGATAGAGTCTGCTAGGAACAAATTAAGGTCAAATGCCTGTTTGACCTTGGTGAACGTCTGCGTTCTCATGTGTGTTCTTAAAGTCACCTTCCTATGTGATTCTGTGAGGATGCTAGGGGCTCATTCAGTGTAAATATTCCCCTTGTTTTCTGGAAGTTCCGTGCAAGTACTTTTCTCTTTGCTATCACAATCTTTGACTCTGCCTTGAAAACTGTTTAGCTGTAGAGTATACTATCGTTTGCTTTTTTTTAAGTGTGGACAATTCCCCTGTCTTTGATCTGGAAAGTCCTCTAATATTTTTTTTTCCCGGTCACAATTCAAAACATGCTTTTTTGTAATCCGGCGATTTGGTTGTGAACATTGTACACACTGTCTAGAATGAACACTACCTGCTTATTCTTCTGTGTCTGCTTGTCTCTACGGCTCTCAGTAAAAATTTGTTTCCACATTCATTTTTTCTAAAGACTTTTACTTGGACTGAAAAATAATTGCAAGGAGGCGATACTCTTAGCACGCCCTAGTTTAATTGCCTTAAAGCTGTCAATGATTAGCTTGTTTGTCATGAACTGTTTGAGTCGTTGTTGCTTTCTTTTTTTTAGGATGGTAACTTCATCTGTGTGACTCTTTTATTTATATCCTGTTGAATCTGACAGCCATGAAAAGTTTTTATGTAGCTGACAGGGCTATGAAGAAACAAATAAAAAAAACCTACCTCAAAATATGAAATTACCTGACAGAAATCCTGCTTTTTTACGTTGGGTTTTTTATTGTCTCTTCCGCGCATCGGTTATCGTTGTCACACAGACAAAGTGCTGTAAACATACATAAGAAAGCAGAACAAAAGACTGGGTATTCGAAAATACATGATACGTCATCAAGACGCTGATGATCATTAGCAGCAGCAGCAACATCTGGAAAACAGCAGCTCCACGGGTAGTTAACGACCAGTTTCAATAATTGAACTGATGTTGAAAAAGCGCACACTATGCAAATTCGGAATGCAAAGCTAGGAGCATCAACAGATTATGATTAGGAACAGGCCATGCCCGTCTTTTCATTTTAACTACAATGCAGACTCTCACGGATTCTTCACGCGTCTCAGATTTTAGCCCCTCCCGATTTTTCGTCTCTACGGAGCTTGTGTGTGTGTGTGTGTGTGTGTGTGTGTGTGTGTGTGTGTGTGTGTGTGTGTGTGTGTGTGTGTGTGTGTGTGTGTGTGTGTGTCAGAGAGAGAGAGAGAGAGAGAGAGAGAGAGAGAGAGAGAGGAGAGAGAGAGAGAGAGAGAGAGAGAGAGAGAGAGAGAGAGAACTGCATTGGAATTCATATCAAAGCTTGGAAGTCCTTCCTGGAAAAGGGGGAGGATGGGGCAACAAGAGAAATGCACACATGCCAGCAAGTAACCGCAGGAGGGGGGAGGAGGGGGGGGGAGGACGGCGGGGCCTCATCCCGATGCAGATTTACCGCCTTTGGGTATTACCAGGAGAAATCAGATTGAGACAGGAGATGGATTGACTAAGACGGAGGATTCCAAACTGAAGTCATAATATCTAAGGGGCACGAAAGATCATTTCCGTTCATGCTCTGATAGTCCTAACTTCTTGATTTTCTCCTCCTGGAGATCTTGCCGGATCCCACTACATCATCTGCCCACATCCCCCTTCCGTCCACTACAC
>JAFLJL010018319.1:14747-19747 GCA_018398815.1 Conus ventricosus | reverse complement strand
TGGGATGAACTTGGCAGACGGTTGGACCTCCTGCGTCCACGACCAGCAACAGCGGCTCAACTTCACCAGGCCATCGTCCATGTGTGGGCTGGTGTGCCAAGGGGACGCATCAACCACCTGGTCCACTCAATGAGCCGCAGGTGTCAAGCAGTTGTCCATGCAAATGGTGGCCACACACGGTATTAGGACTTCAAGCTGGTTTGTCACGTGACCTTGGATTTTCCACACAAAGACATATTGCTGATGACATTTTCACACATTACCGGTGTAATGAATCAAATCACGTTGAATTTCTCGCTTCCACTCTGTACAATTGTGACCAATAAAATTCGCCCCTAACCTTCAGCTTGTTTTGCTTTCGCTTTTTTTTTTAAAATGGAAGTCAGTATACAATATCCTGTTGACAGGGTGCAAACGGTTGCGTTTTGCTTTGCTTAAACAGAGCGGCTCTTTTGAAAGCTGCTAGCCTTACAAATGACCTGACCACGCTGTAGTGTTGTAGACATGCAGTGATTTTCTTTCATATATGTTTTTTTCTTCTTCTTGCAAACAAGGAGCAGAGAAATACTTTCGTTCTGTTGGATGATTTGTCCACGTGTTTGTGTTTCTGTCTGAATTTTTTTTTTCAGATTCAATGTGGACATGGAACCTGAGTGTATCATCTGATTCAAAAGACTAGGACAAAAGCTATCAATTGACAGAGAGAGAGAGAGAGAGGGAGAGATGGAGAGAGAGAGAGAGAGAGAGAGAGAGAGAGAGAGAGAGAGAGAGAGAGAGAGAGAGAGAGAGAAGAAGAAGAAGAAGAAGAAGAAGAAGAAGAAGATTCAGCCCACAAGTAGGTATGAAACCATGGACCAAAGATTCTTCTTTTCACTACCTAGACAAGTGCAATACGCACAAGGCCAACGTTTCAGGGAACATACAACATTCTGTCGGTTGTGGAAACACAGAAGCTTCCATTCATGTGGCAGGGTACCCGGAGAGGCGACAGGCTCTGTCAAGCATGCTCTATGTTTTCGATGATTGACAGTACCCGCCTATGTGACAGCGACATCCTTTTATGGCTGACGACCCACAACAGGCTGCACACCAAAACGTAATGCACCAAGGCCTTGCGTAAGGAGTCGAGTATTTATACACTGGCACACTTAGATTGTTTTGAGAATTTTTTTTTATTGCGTCTGAAAGTTGATTCTCATTCTACGTGGTTCCAAGCAGGCACAATAAAATCAAAGGAATGGAACTATTTGCGTTCTTTGAGCTGGCACAAAAATAGGGTCACGGATGTGTGCAAAGGCCTGAAATGTGTGTCAACTAATGGGAAGGTCATGTATTTGAAAAGTGTTAGTTATTTTATCGGTGTAAATCCCCCCCCCCTCCCTTTTAAACAAGGAAATAATTGATGGTGAGCTCTTCTTTTGATCAGTTATCAGTTTAATATTAAATGCTGGCTCAAATGTGTAGTAGGCCTCAACACGCTGACATGGATTATACAGTGTTTTAGTACAAAATCTTAATTGTGGAGTTGTGGCGACATTGGCGATCACGGCACCCATGTGATCAATGCGTTATGGCTAAAAATCGCCACGATTTTAAACACGCATTGTGTGAGAAGGAAGAGGGGGGGGGGGGGGGGGGGGGGGGAGGGGGGGGGGGGGGGGGGGGGATACAGGGAAGAGGGTGTTAAGGTGAAACAGGGGCAGCTGTGAGCTGAAGAGTATAGTTGGACTGAAAAAGACATCTCCGGCAGAAAGTATTTTAGGAATAATTATTAGGATCTGACCGACATTAGGTCTCATGCACCTAGATATCCCAGCTCTATTTTTGATATTCGGCCTTCCTCCCTTCTTCTCCTTATCTCTGCTTCCTCTCTCTCCACCCAATGTCGCCATTACAAACCTGAAGCAGTATGTCTTCATGAGCAACAGGACTTTTCAGGGAAGCCACAAATCGGCTTCCACCCTAATCCTGGTTGCCGTTTATATATCTCCCACACCCCCCCACCCCCCACCTTCCACAATTAGGTCTCGCTAAAAATATTTCATACAACTGTCTGTCTGTCTGTCTGTCGGTCTGTCGGTCGGTCGGTCGGTCGGTCGGTCGGTCGATCGGTCGGTCTCTCTCTCTCCTCTTCTCTCCTCTCTCTCTCTCTCCTCTCTCTCTCTCTCTCTCTCTCTCTCTTCTCTCATCCTCTCTCTCTCTCTCTCCTCTCTCTCTCTCTCTCTCTCTCTCTCATTGTACGTTTTAGTACATTTCCATTTCAAATCATTACATCTCATGCTGTCCCCCCTCTCCCTTCCACCTCTCTCTCTCTCTTTTTTTATTTTTCCCCCCTCCACCCTCCCCCCCCCCCCCCCCCCCCCCCCCCCCCCCCCCCCCCCCCCCCCCCCTCAATTTCATCTCACTTTGCTTAATACCTTCTACGTATTTTCATGCTTGCGAAAAATGAATACATGTTGTGCCTTGCTCTCCTCTCTCTCTCTCTCTCTCTCTCTCTCTCTCTTCTCTCTCTCTCTCTCTCTCTCTCTCTCTCTCTCTCTCTCTCTATGCGTGCGAACGTGCGTGTATTTGTGTGTTCAAAAATATGTACGCACTTTGTCATATTCACTTCACTGTCTGTTTTCATACATGCCAATCTTGTACGTTGTAGTACACTTACATACGTTTCCCCAGCCCACCTCACTCCCTATCCCCGCTCTCTCCTTCCTCTTCATTATCGTTATTCTCATTTTTATTTATTTTATTTGTTATTACTATTTTTTGTTGTTGTTTTGTTTATTATTATTCTTATTTTTTGTTTTGTTTTCATTTATCTTCTATTTTCATTTGATGTTCCTCTATGTTTACATGACCGCTTTGCTTGCTTCTTTGATTTCTACATTAATTGATTTCACTGCATGTTGTAGTCCCTACTCAGGGCGAGGACTGGATGTAAAAAAGCACGTTAGTGCTTATCTATTATCCTCGTAAATAAAGAATTTTGTCTTGTCTTGTCTTGTCTTGTCTCTCTCTCTCTCTTCTCTCTCTCTCTCTCTCTCTCTCCCTTCTCTCTCTCTCTCTCCTCTCTCTCTCTCTCTCTCTCTCTTCTCTCTCTCTCTCCCCTGTTGTCATTCGGAGGATAAGCATTTACGACAGCAAGGTGAAGAAAAGATCATATGGTCAGATGAAAATGCAAATAAAGTACAAAAATGAACTTGAATGTGATGAATTTCAAGAGACTTTGCAGAAAGCCTGGCAACTATTAGATATTGATGTGAATGAGAGTCTTGATAAATTCGTCAGTGCTTTGTGTGGGGCTGCTGCTTGTATGGTTAGAGTTATTGGTAGAGGTGACAGAAATGTAACGATTGGTTTGATGATGACTGCAAACGAAAGAAACAGGAAGTTAAAAGATTACTGAAAAGATTTCAGAGATGCAAAATAATTAAGGACAAAAATAAGAAAAGAGAAGGATACGCTTTAGCTCGAAAAGATTACATTACATTAAGGAAAATAAAGAAACATGAGTTTGAAGAAAACAGATTAAAGAAACTAAGAGATTCTGTCGATGATTCGAAGACATTTTGGGCATTAATAAGATCTGTTAATAAAAAACGCTTTGTTTATGACGAGATCTCAGTACAAAATTGGTATGATCATTTCTGGAGCGTTTTCCATAACTTTGATAGCAGTGTTACAGAAGAAGATGCAAATTTGGTGGAAGAAGATGATGAAATTGAGCCATTATTTAACAATCTGATATCCAGAGAAGAAGTTGTTGCTGCTATTAATCATTTAAAGGTAGGAAAGAGCGCAGGACCAGACAAAATTATAGCGGAAATGCTAAAGCATGCAAACTCAGCTGTAATCGATTTCCTTGTCCATTTATTCACCCAACTTTTCGAAAATAGCACTTTTCCTCTAGAATGGGCTAAATCGATTATTATACCAATACATAAGAAAGGAGATGCTAACAATCCGGATAACTATCGTGGAGTAGCACTTACCAGCATTTTAAGAAAAGTCTACACTCACATACTAAATAAAAGATTAACAAAATGGGCTGAAAATGAAGGAAAGATAGTTGAGGAACAAGCAGGTTTTAGAACCAATTACAGCACCATAGACCATATATTTACACTATACTCACTGGTACAGAAATACTTACTCTGTAATACGAAGCTTTATGTTGCATTTGTTGATTTTAAGAAAGCATTTGATTCTATAAATCACAATGTCTTGTGGAATGTACTTCGTAAATGTGGTGTGAATGGTAAATTGTATAAAGCCATTAGGAGTATTTACAACTCGGTACTTGCGTGTGTACGTGTCAAGAGTGAGTATTCGGATTATTTTGATTGCCCAAATGGAGTTAAACAAGGGTGTCTGTTGAGTCCGCTGCTGTTTTCTTTTTTCATAAATGAGCTAGCAGTTGAGTTATCTAGTAAAGGTAGACATGGTATTCAAATAATACCTGGAGCAGTCGAGATATTTTTGTTACTGTTTGCTGACGATGTTATTCTTTTATCTGGTACAGTTGTAGGTTTACAAAACCAGTTAAATAACTTAAAAGGGGAAGCAGATCGCTTGTGTTTAACAGTTAACCTGGATAAGACAAACATTGTGGTCTTCAGAAATGGTGGACATCTTTCTTTACACGAAAGATGGTTTTATGGAAATACAAACGTTCAAGTAGCCAATTCATGCAAATACTTAGGAATGATATTTTCAACAAAATTGACGTTAAGTTATGCGTGGGAAGAATCTTTAAGGAAGGGTAAAAAAGGTGTCATTGAAATTATGAGATCCTTAAGGAAGCTGAAATGTATTGATTGTAGTATATTTTGGAGAATGTTCGATTCACAGATAGAACCTTTACTTACTTATGAAGCTGAAATTTGGGGGTTGCAAAAAAATTCACGGATAGAAAAAGTACACACGTACGCTATGAAGCGTTTTCTTCAGTACCAATTCATGCATCTAACACTCTTTTATACGGAGAGATGCACAGATACCCTCTT
>JAFLJL010018318.1:15000-17500 GCA_018398815.1 Conus ventricosus | reverse complement strand
CTCCCTTTCTCCCTCTCTCCTTTCCTCTTTCCGTCGGTCTCACTGGCCATAAATCTTTATTCTGTTGTATACAGGTCTAGTTGTTGTGTACAATGTTGGTTTTGCTGCTTGACCTTGCGGAACTGTCGTACAAAAGAAGTAGGTGATAGCTGCTTCCATTACGCTCTGTAGAGGTGACAGCTGCTTCCAAAAACGCTCTGTAGAGGTGACAGCTGTTTCCATTACGCTCTGTAGAGGTGACAGCTGCTCCAAAAACGCTCTGTAGAGGTGACAGCTTCTTCCCTTAACGCTCTGTAGAGGTGACAGCTTCTTCCATTGACGCTCTGTAGAGGTGACAGCTTCTTCCCTTAGCGCTCTGTAGAGGTGACAGCTCCTTCCATTAACGCTCTGTAGAGGTGACAGCTTCTTCCGTTAACGCTCTGTAGAGGTGACAGCTTCTTCCCTTAACGCTCTGTAGAGGTGACAGCTTCTTCCATTAACGCTCTGTAGAGGTGACAGCTTCTTCCGTTAACGCTCTCTAGAGGTGACAGCTTCTTCCTTAACGCTCTGTAGAGGTGACAGCTTCTTCCCTTAGCGCTCTGTAGAGGTGACATCTTCTTCCATTAACGCTCTGTAGAGGTGACAGCTTCTTCCCTTAACGCTCTGTAGAGGTGACAGCTTCTTCCTTAGCGCTCTGTGAGGTGACAGCTTTTTCCCCTTAAAACGCTCTGTAGAGGTGACAGCTTCTTCCCTTAACGCTCTGTAGAGGTGACAAGCTTCTTCCCTTAGCGCTCTGTAGAGGTGACAGCTTCTTCCCTTAGCGCTCTGTAGAGTAACAGTGCTTCCATGACGTCTGTAGAGGGACAGCTTTTCCATGACGCTTATAGAGGTGACAGCTTCTTCCATACGTCTGTAAGTGACAAGCTTTTCCTTACGCTTTTGCGAGGTAGCTTCTTCCTTTAAGCTCGTAGAGTTTGACAGCTGCTCATGACGCTCTGAAAGAGTAAAGCCTTCCATGACGCTCTGTAGAGGTGACAGTTTTTCCATGACGCTCTGTAGAGGTGACAGCTGCTTCCATGACGCTCTGCAAGGTGACACTTTTCCATTTAACGCTCTGTAAGTAAACAGCTTCTTCCATTAACGCTTTAGACGGTCACAGCTTCCTTCCATTAACGCTCTGTAGAGTGACACTGTTTTCCATGCGCTCTGTAGAGGTGACAGCTGCTCCATGACTCTGTAAGTATAGCTGCTTCCATGTACGCTATGTAGAGTGACAGCTTCTTCATTGCGCTCTGTTGGGTGAGAGTTTTCATAACGCTCTGTGAGGTGACAGCTTCTTCTTGACGCCTGTAGAGGTGACATGCTTCTTCATTAACGCTCTGAAGAGGTGACAGCTTCTTCCATTACGCTCTCTAGAGGTGACAGCTTCTTCCATTCACGCTCTGTAGAGGTGACAGCTTCTTCCATTGACGCTCTGTAGAGGTGACAGCTTCTTCCATTAACGCTCTGTAGAGGTGACAGCTTCTTCCATTAACGCTCTGTAGAGGTGACAGCTTCTTCCCTTAACGCTCTGCAGAGGTGACAGCTTCTTCCATTAACGTCTGTAGAGGTGACAGCTTCTTCCACTGACGCTCTGTAGAGGTGACAGCTTCTTCCATTAACGCTCTGTAGAGGTGACAGCTTCTTCCTTAGCGCTCTGTAGAGGTGACAGCTGTTTCCATTGACGCTCTGTAGTGGTGACAGCTGCTTCCATGACGCTCTGTAGAGGTGACAGCTTCTTCCATTAACGCTCTGTAGAGGTTACAGCTGCTTCCATGACGCTCTGTAGTGGTGACAGCTGCTTCCATGACGCTCTGTAAAGGTGACAGCTGCTTCCATGACGCTCTGTAGAGGTGACAGCTGCTTCCATGACGCTCTGTAGTGGTGACAGCTGCTTCCATGACGCTCTGTAAGGTGACAGCTTCTTCCATGACGCTCTGTAGAGGTGACAGCTGTTTCCATGACGCTCTGTAGTGGTGACAGCTGCTTCCATGACGCTCTGTAGAGGTGACAGCTGTTTCCATGACGCTCTGTAGAGGTGACAGCTGCTTCCATGACGCTCTGTAGAGGTGACAGCTGCTTCCTTACGCTCTGTAGGGTGACAGCTGTTTCCATGACGCTCTGTAGAGGTGACAGCTGCTCCCTTATACGCTCTGTAGAGGTGACAGCTGTTTCCATGACGCTCTGTAGAGGTGACAGCTGTTGCATTAACACTCTGTAGAGGGTGACAGCTGCTTCCATGACGCTCTGTAGAGATGACAGCTGTTTCCCTTAACGCTCTGTAGAGGTGACAGCGGTTCCATGACGCTCTGTAGAGGTGACAGCTGCTTCCCTTAACGCTCTGTAGAGGTGACAGCTGTTTCCTGACGCTCTGTAGAGTGACAGCTGCTTCCCTTAACGCTCTGTAGAGGTGACAGTGTTTCCATGACGCTCTGTAAGGTGACAGCTGTTCATGAACCTCTGGTGACAGCTTCTTCATGAC
>JAFLJL010018318.1:10000-12500 GCA_018398815.1 Conus ventricosus | reverse complement strand
CTATGGTGAACTCTGGTTCTCAGCACTCTCTGGACCTGTTTCATTGGTGAGTTCTTAAAGGTTTATTCTCGAGTTTGTCAGTCACTTGTTAGCGTGTAGGGACCTATCAAGTGGTTGACAAAAATAACCAAAAAAAAAAAAAAAAAAAAAAAAAAACTTGAAGTGTTAGAAAGGGAAAAACAAAAATAAGGAACACACACACGCAACACACACACACAACACACACACACACACACACACACACACACACACACACACACCACACACACACACATTGAAAATTTTGAAAATGAAAAACAACAAGAACAAACTCTCGAATCGTGTCCCCATCAAGCCACAAATACTCATCACAGTGGCTCTTGTCGCCTGCCATCAAGGAACAGTAAGTCAGCAGCTAACTCTTGGCATTGCTTATCTTCCCTTGAATACGGACGTCAGTAGTGTGTATGGAACGAGTTGGATGATCAAACCGTCCGAAAAATCCACCCAACACTGCTCTCACTCAACTCCATCTTGGACTGGTTAAATATACACATAGATCGACACCAGCGACTTTTTGATCGAGTCGACGAGGAGATGATATTGATCAGCGAAGACATCTTCTGTCGTAGTTGTCTGAGTGGAACTGGGAAGAATCTCCTACGTAATGTCCATATTACGTCATGCTTAGCGAAGAAAAGACGCCGGAAGGGGCGGGTGGGATCCAAGGCAGGTGGGACCCAGAGAAGTACTGTCCTCAACTGCCGAACAAACCAGCTGAGAGCAATCCTGCACCACCATTGGAAGCCTGTGCTGTGTTACACAGGGTGCAGGCACACACACAGGGCATGCCATTCTGATGTCAAGGGACATAACTGCTCCCTGACAGATGCCATTGTGTAATTGCCTCTGGATGTGACACGACAGAACCTCCACGGGAGCGTTCTGTGTGTGTGTCTCAGCCCATATTTCATGCAGAGCCCACCAGAAAAAAAAAAAAAAAAAAAAAAAAGCCACGCAACTGTCGTGTGCACCCTGCAGCCTCACTGGACGCTGTTCCGCTGACAGGGTGAAGACGGTACAACTCCAGACACGGCAAAGCTTTCGCCACGAGGTCTTGAAGAGAAGCCCGGGTCACAGTCGTTCTCGTTGTCAACTTTCCCTGCGGTCAGAGAGTCTGTCCTCACCGTCACTGGACCTGGCCTCAGAGTTCTTCTGGTCTTTCGAACAATGCGCGTTGTCTCTCGCTTGTCTGGTGCAGCTTGAGCTGTTTTGTTCCGCGAGGCGAGGACAAGCATTGGACAAGCTTGGGGTCTGGGTGGGTGAGAAGGATGGGTGGGTGAGAAGGGTGGGTGGGTGGGTGGGTGGGTGGGTGGGTGAGAAGGGTGGGTGGGTGGGTGAAAAGGGTGGGTGAGAAACAGGGAAGAGGACGAAAAGATACTTTCGTCGCCCCCTTCTCTCCACCCCCCCCCCCCCCCCCCCCCCCCCCCCTGACGTTTCCGGAGGCGACGACCCCGACCGCTATTCTCCCGCTCCCCTTTCCCCCCCCCCCCCCCTCCCGCCCGCCGTTCTTCTAGATCCATGGCCAATTTTGGATTAAAAAATGTTCTTCGCGCGGAACATACTTCATGTGGCAATCTGGTACTTTGACATGAAAGGTTAAGGCGTGATGTAATCGTTTATGCGTTATGCCTCATGTGGCATTGTGGCTACTTTGACATTGAAAGGGTTAAGGCGTGATGTAATCGTTTTATGCGTTATGCCTCATGTGGCATTGTGGCTACTTTGACATCGAAAGGGTTAAGGTGTGATGCAATCGTTTTAATGCTTCGTGTGGCATTGTGGATACTTTGACATTGAAAGGGTTAAGAGGTGATGCAATCGTTTCAATGCGATGTGTACAATTGTCAATTTGTTTTAACGGAAACATCTTGATTAATGACATTAAAGGAAAGGACATCCGAAAAAGGAAACGAACAACATAGACAATTAATGTACAGCCTTGCATTACGCTGTTATTTCTGGCTGAAGAAAGGCGACTGCACACTGAAGAAAGGCGACTGCACACTGAAGAAAGGCGATTGCACACTGAAGAAAGGCGACTGCACACTGAAGAAAGGCGACTGCACACAGAAGAAAGGCGACTGCACACAGAAGAAAGGCGACTGTACACTGAAGAAAGGCGACTGGACAGTGAAGAAAGGCGACTGCACACTGAAGAAAGGTGGCTGCACACTGAAGAAAGCCGACTGCATACTGAAGAAAGGTGACTGCACAGTGAAGAAAGGTGACTGTGACTGCACACTGAAGAAAGGCGACTGCATACTGAAGAAAGGCGACTGCATACTAAAGAAAGGTGACTGCACAGTGAAGAAAGGTGACTGTGACTGCACACTGAAGAAAGGCGACTGCATACTGAAGAAAGGCGACTGCATACTGAAGAAAGGTGACTGCACAGTGAAGAAAGGTGACTGCACAGTGAAGAAAGGTGACTGCACAGTGAAGAAAGGTGACTGCACAG
>JAFLJL010018318.1:0-2500 GCA_018398815.1 Conus ventricosus | reverse complement strand
CCAACCACCTTGTTAGGTAGACAATTAACACAATGGACAATTAATACCTCCTTCCCTCCTCTCCCCTTTTTAGCTTGACAATGAAAACAGCTGACGATTAATACCTCCTACTTCCTGCCCCCTAGCTAGCTAGACAATGAAATGGAGCCCATGTATCTAATTAGATAATTAAATTAAATTCAACCCACGTATCTTGTAAACAATTATGCACCGCCTAGGTAACTAGCTTGGCAACGAAACACAACCCAGGTAGCTAGCTAGACAATTAAATCCTGCCCACATGTCAAGCTAGACAATGAAATCCTGCCCACGTGTCAAGCTAGACAATTAACCACAGCTAGGTAATTAGCTTGCTAGACAATTGACTCCAGCCCATGTTATCTAGTAGATAATTAAGCATAGCCTAGGTAACTAGCTATCCAACCAAACACAACCCCCACAGCTAGCTAGACAATTGAATCCAGTCCACGCAATCCACTAGATAATTAACATAGCCTGGTAACTGGCTTTCTAACCAAACATAACCCCCACAGCTAGCTAGACAATTGAATCCAGTCCACGTAATCCACTAGATCATTAAGCATAGCCGAGGATTCGGTGAGTGTCGCTGGACGTGTGCGGAGAACTCAGTCGCAGCTTTGCATATACGAGTTGCATATACACGTTAAGTGGTACAGCGTCCTTTTTTCCCTGAAGTTCCAGGGTTTTTTTTTTAACAATAACTCCCGTCTTGTTGTTGGTTATATAAAAGCGCTTAGAGCCCTAATTTTTTTTAAGGGAATAGGCGCTATATAAGTGAACAATATTGTTATTAAATCATAAGCCCTAAGCGCTTACATATAAATGAACAATATTGTTATTAAATCATAAGCCCTAAGCGCTTACAAATACAGAAAAGGTTCAAGAAATTAGGAACGAAACCAGTAAGAAGATGAATATTACAATAAGTACCATGCACCTACAAACAAGGGTGCATATTGACACCCACCCACACACGCACGCGCACACACGCACGCACACACACACACACACACACACACACACACACCACACACACACACACACCACACACACACACACACACACACACACATACACAACTAGACACGTAAGCCCACCCTACGTAAGTCAGACAAAAAAAAACATAAAAACTTTATATAAGTATTTCTTGTTGCCTTATAATCTCATTTACTCTTGTAACATTTGTGACAATGTTGAAATAGAATACTGTTTAAACCAAAAAAACAACAACAACCAACTAAACCAGCGTAGCCTGCTACAGACTGAAGGGTGGGGAGAGAGAGCAGTGAGACAGCGTGTCGGTCGTCATGGAGGGTGGATGCTGGCGACATCTATATTGGGCGAGTTGGCCCGATTCCTGGGTGCTGCTGATTCTGTGTCTCTGACCCCTTTTTCTCGCCTACGACCCCCTCCCTCCCTCCCTCCCTCCCTCCCCATCCACCCTCCCCCCCTTCCCTCTCCTGCACCCCTCACCTTACATGCCCTACTCCTGCCCGTTGTTGCCCGCATTGTACCCATGCCCCCACACTCCCCACGGCCGCTGGTTCTCCCTTCGCCACACCCCCTGTCTGTCTGTCTGTTTGTCTGTTTGCCTGTCTGTCTTCGTTTTTTTTTTTTTTTGTCTGTCTGTCTGTCTCTGTTTGTCTGTCTGTCTGTCTCTGTCTGTCTGTCTGTCTCTCTTTCTGTCACTGTCTCTGTCTCTCTCTGTCTCTCTCTCTGTCTCACTCTGTCTCTCTTTCTCTCTTTCTGTGTGCGTGTGTGTGCGCGCGCGCGTGCGTACGTGCGAGCGTGCATGCGTACGTGCGCGCGTGCATGCGTGTGTGCGTGCGTACATGCGAGCGCGCGCGCGCGTTTGTGTAAGTGTGTGCGTGCGTGCGTGCGCGCGCGCGCGCGCGCGCGTGTGTGTGTGTGTATGTGTGTGTGTGTGTGTGTGTGTGTGTGTGTGTGTGTGTGTGTGTGTGTGTGTGTGTGTGTTCGTGTTTTTTCCTTAAGGATGATTACAGTAAGGAAACCAGGGACACTGTTTCCAGGGAAAGTAGAGAAATGCTTATGATCGTGGTTGTGAAAGAGGGATGTGAACTGTTTTGTTGGAAAGCAGGGAAACAGTGGTGACAGCTCAGGAGTACGGGGTAAACTAATCTTGGGAAAACAGTCATGCTTCTAAGGGATGGCAGCTGAACCTTTTTCCTCCAGGGAGAACAGCTCTTATCAGCTAATGAAGCTAGTGGGGCGTGAACAGGTTCAGTCTCTGCAGAGGTCTTTGGTTGCCCAAATGTTCTTCTAGTTCGTTTATAGCTGTAAACCCTGCGCGCATTGTGGGCTCAGGATTGAGCAGACGCGGTGCAGGGTATGCACTGCGTGCAGTAACACATTCAGGACGCGACGTACCTAACACTGAAAGTGTTCACGTGCCTGCTTAGTTTTCATTCATTCATTCATTCATTCATTCATTCATTCATTCGTTCATTCGTTCATTCGT
>JAFLJL010018317.1:22777-40445 GCA_018398815.1 Conus ventricosus | reverse complement strand
TTTTAAAAGTCTTTCCAGGTACAATTTTAGAACAGAATAACCCACCAGTTAAAGTAATGTTAGCTGTTTTAATCGACTTATAACAATAAAGAAGAAATCTAGAAGTCTGGGTCTCAACTAAACAACAGACTATTCTTTCTCATAATGACTTAACACCCGGTTGGGCAGACGAACTGCTTACACAGTTTGATGTGGCCGCTGAAGAAGCCAAAATGAGAGGCTCTGGTTGGTCAGAGGGCGAAGTCTTAGAGATTAGATTAAAACAGGCTAAGTATGCGCCGATTGTAGGCAGGTCTTACATCCACTACCTCCAGCATTAGTTGCAAAAAGAGCAGTTTTAAACATAAAGAATACAGACAACAAATGTTTCATGTGGGTGGTTCTCGCAAGGCTGCATCACGCCCGCAAAAACGCAGAGAGAGTATCTAACTATCAGCCTTACATCAATGATTCTAACTTTAGTGAATATCCTTTCCTGTTAGCGTGGATTCCATTGATCAGTTTGAAGAACAAAACAAACCAATAACTGTTAATATCTACACATGGGATGAGGAAACAAATTTGGTGCCTATTAGAGTGTCCAAGAACAGTCCAACGATTGGCGAACCAGACAAAATCATGTGGACTTACTACTGATGTTTTCACCAGCGGGGCTACCGCATTACATATTGATACGCACAATGAGTAGATTATTGCGCATACTTCAAAGCAAGGACTTAAGCAAGAATTCTGTAGAAAATGTTTAACAAGAATTCCATCTGTGCAAGCCGCGAGTGAACATATAAAACATTGTATTAACCCAGTTGACTGTAATACAGAACTAATTACGCCCCACCCGGATCTAAAGTTAGTTTTAAGAACTGGAAACGGATGCAAAATTCTCCATAGTTGTTTACGCAGACTTTGAGTCGCTTATTGTTCCTTATGAAGGGCCAGCGCCACAAAAACTTCGAAAAACAGTCTTAATGAGTAATCATCAGATTTGTTCATTTGCCTTCATTATTGTCAGGTCGGATGGCGCTATTCAGCACCAGAATTATATAGAGGGCCTAATGCTGCAGAATACTTCTTAAAACGCATGCAGCAAGTGCGTAATGACTGTTCTAATAATCTGAATTTATCTGAAATCATGATGACGCCTGAAGACCAACAACAGTATGACTCAGCCACACATTGTTGGATTTGTGGTTTAGAGCTCAGTGAAGAAGCCAATCCAAAAGTAAGAGACCATGATCACATTAGTGGAAAGTTCAGAGGAGCAGCACATAGTAAATGCAATCTTCAATTAAAGTTTGAACCAAAGACATGGAAGCTGCCTATATTCTTTCACAACTTGCGAGGCTACGACTCTCATCTTATATGAAAGCAGTGTGCGATGCCTTCAGGTAACATGCATTGCACAGTCATCGGAAAAGTACGTGTGTTTCACTTTAAATAACATGTCTTTTATGACTCTATGCAACACATGATGGGTTCATTAGAGTCGCTGCTATGTCCTTAAAGTCCTGCCCATAACGGAAGAATATTTTGACCCAAACGCTTGTTAGAAAGGGTGTTTACCCTTATGAATACATGAACAGTTGGGAAAGGTTTGACGAAGATACACTTCCGCCTAAAGGCGCGTTCTTTTCTAGTCTTAGAGGAAAGGAAATCAGCGACTTCCGATTACCAGCATGCTCAAGATGCGTGGCAAAAGTTAGAGTGTAAACGATGGGAGACTATCATGACTCCTACTTGATGGCCGATACATGTTTGTTGGCGGACGTCTTTTGAAAATTACAGAAAGACCTGCGTGAAACATTATAGCCTGGATCCTGCGCATTACATTTCTGCGCCCGGATGAGCTGGGATGCTTTCTTAAATTTAGTGGAGTACAGATTGATTTATTGTCTGACCTACCAATGATTCAGATGATTGAAAACGGATTGCGTGGAGGAATTAGTATGGCGTCGCATCATTACTGTAAAGCAAACAACAAATACCTGGACGATTATGATCCGAGTAAAGGTCAACTATCTTATGTATTTAGATGCAAACAATCTGTATGGAGGGGCAATGGCGCAATCACTTCCTTTACGCAACTTTAAAATGTACACAGAAGAACAATCCGAAAAATTTCAAAGAGCATTAAAGTGGTTAAAAACAGTTTTGACGCCGGGTCAACAGCGTGGGTTCATTCTAGAAGTTGACTTAGAATATCCTCATAAAACTCCATGACCAGCATAATGACTATCCATTAGCAGCAGAAAGTCAAAAGGATGAATCCAAGAAAAGCCGCCTAAACTTGTGCCTAATCTTCGAGGCAAATAAAATTATGTCTGTAAATACAGACTTCTAAAAATTTTTATTTAAGACATGTTTAAAGTTGACAGCTGTTCATCGTATAATTGCTTTTGTTTCAAGAACAGTTCATGAAACCAAAACATCATGAAAAACACTGTCTCAGAAACTAAATCCGCAGATGCTTCAGAAAAAGACTTTTTCAAGCTGATGAACAACAGTTTTTTTCGGAAAGACTATGGAGAATCCGCACAAAGGTAAAGATGTCAGATTGGTCACCAAAGAGAACGAAGCAATTAAGCTGACTTCAAAACCTAATTATCAGGATTTTCAGAAGATTTCATAATCAGCTTTTTGGCATAATGATGAAAAAAAGAAAGCCCAAATTGGACAAACCTGTTTTTAAATTGGGTTTAACCTTTTTAGAATTATCAAAGCTTTTGATGTTAGAATTTCTTTATGACTACTTTAAACCCTTGTATCCGAGTCCAGAGTATTTTAAAAACAGATACAGATAGTTTTGTTATAGATATCCCTACTGAAGACGTCTATAAAGACATGAAATAGAAGTAGCTAAAGGGCATGTGGGAGGGTATGACACATCTGATTACCCTAAAGATTCGCCTTTGCATTCATCTGTTAACAAGAAGGTTTTAGGAAAGATGAAGGATGAATTACTGCAAAGGTGATTAAGGAGTTTATTGGTTTAAGGTCGAAAATGAAAAGTATTTCGAGCCAGGAGAAAACCCTTAAGAAAGCAAAAGGAATATCTCGCAGGTTGTGCAGTCAAACATATCGCATGACAACTACAAAAGAACATTGTTTGACAATAAGACTTTTTCACATGACAACGTAAAACTGCGATCTAATCTACATGAGATCAACACAACGGTTGTAACAAAAAGTCATTAGATAGAACAAACACAAAACGTGTGTTTATTAATCCAGAGTTTTCATATGCAATTGGCATTGGAAAACAGCCTAAACATATATCTTCTTCGGGGTTTTTGTTCGGGTTTTATATTTTTCATCAACTTTATCTATAAAATCAAACATATCATCCTCCAATTCAGACAAATTTTTCTTTATGTTTGCTTGAGCGCTCGAATTTTTTTAATTTTTTCAAAATATTCTTTATTCCATATTTGATAGTCAAAATTTGGGATTTTGGCTGTAGGTATCTGGATTGGTTTAGCATGTGTTGCTGAACCCTCACAAGTGTTGCTTTAATAGCACAATTCGTATCATATGTTTCTCGTATCAATTCCAAGGTCTCTTTCTTTATCATTCTTGTTTCATTCTGCGCTTCCTTCTGAGCTTCCATTTTAGACTCAAATATATTTATGAAAATTAAAAAAATAATTAAGCAACTGGAACTGTGTCTGGCGGGATTATCTGCAGTTCTTCCTTCACAAAGATCTTTGAGGAGCTGGTTGTTTTGTTGTGTCAGTTTCTCGTAAATAATACACGGCGGATTCATTTTTAAACAATTCTTTTTATTTCATATGGATCAACACTCCAAACTGGATCGTTGCCCTAATGCGAGTGTCCCCTTCTGCTTCCCCGGTAAATAAAGGTACCTTATTTTTAAAAACCAAACGGCAATAGTTTGCTGGTTGTACTGGAGTCTCCTTCAGCAACATTTTTTTTGTTTGTTTTTGATTGCTTGTACTGGTTTTAGCCCTTTAAATTCTTCATTATTCATTGCGCGCAAAACTGAGGGCAGTCTTCTAACCCATTCTGTGTTGCGAGAATTGTCAATAAGCTCTCTGTGATACTGGTAGGAAAAAAGTCTTTCGGCTAACTGTTTGTTAAAGTTTTCAACTAAAGCCTGTGATCTGTGAACTCCTGGAATGCCTCTTTAATGGTAACTCTATGTTTTAACAATAATTGGTTCACTTGGCCTTTAAATTCTTTTCCATCATCGACTTGAATCATGCGAGGATAAGTTAGGGGGCCTCGTTGGTATATTAGTTGTATAGCAACAGCAACAGCAGAAGCACTCTTTTGTTTAATGGTTCCGCATCTTTGTATCTTGAAGCTATGTCAATGACTGTGAGTGCGTACTTAAATCTTTTTTCGTCTAATCGTATCAGAGGTAAATATAGAAGATCCATTTGATGGGTGTCGTTTGGTGTTGTATTGACAAAGTGTGGTCTCTGTATTCGTCTAGGCGCAGGTAAATAAATTTGCCAAATCGCTTGTTTAGATAACCATTCTTTTGCTGTTTGTTCACTGACTCCAGCTGCTTGGCTTAGCTTTTTAATTGCCGTGATTCCCTTCCATATCCTTTTGGTGAATAATAGATTTTGTTCATTTTTTATTTAGCCAATATTATGCGCGACAAAATAGACAACAGTCATCCCAACGACAATAAACGCGATTTCTTGCATCTTTTGTTTTTCTGATGGATGATAAAAGTCACTGAATTTTGGGTGGGGCAATGTCTCGATCGGTTTTGCCTGTTACTAGATAATATTGTTTTATTGCTTGATCAACATCTTTAAATGTATAAGCTGCATGTCCCTGTTTTTTTCAGTTTGTCGTTAATAAAATCTAACTGCTCAATTCTCTGCTTTTCATAGGCGTCTTGTGCCGCAGCTAGTTGGTCCACAGCTTTGTTTATGTCTTTTTCTCTCGCCGTCATCCCGTAGTTTACTAAATGCAAATTTACTTCCGCTAAAAGCAAGCGCATTCACCAGCGCCACCTATCATCATTACGAGTGAAGCCATTTTTTATAAATGTATTTTTTTACAAAATTTATATTCTCTGGAATTATTCCTTGCTTAACTAGAAAATCTTTCGTAGCAAATGAAGCTGTAATAATAGCGATTAGCTTTGCTGAATCCTCAAAGCTAGTTTGCCAGATCTGCCGGTTTATTTTTAACAGGCTTTTACCAAGCATTGAGTATCCTACACTTAGACCTTCCAATAACAGCAGAATGGTATACAAGGTTGGCGACAGTTTTTTCGGTGCTCATTTTAAAAAATAAAATAATTATAATAAATATAAAACATGAACAGCGATGACCTGCTAGAGCTACAGAGCGGCCTACACAGTCTTGGACTTACAAATGAAGAAGTTGATGACCAAGCTATTATGCCCAAAAAGGAAAGGCTGTATTCTTTGGCAGCGTGTGGAAAAACAAAACATTCCTCGGAACTGAATTCAGCATTGAACAGATTCAACAGATGTCGCCACAAGACATTATAAAGTATCACAACAGGTATGAAGCGCAGCTGGGGTCGAGAATGGTAAAAAGTGTGGGGCAAACGGTTCTTAGTTTGTACACAAAACTAGTCAGTAGATTTGCTCCCATTGATTCTGAACAAGATCTTACGTATGATTTAACGCAAGATCCAGTTTTAACAAGTCATTAGAGTCTCTAAGCTGTGATTTATAATACAGATTTGGAACATTGTTTATCGCCACTAATCATGGGATTAATTACTTTTAATCATATAGATTTTATTTCCCTTCAAAATGAACGAGTCGGAAAATCAGCAGAATCAGGAAACATTGAATCAGAAAACACTGAATCAGGTAGAGATAGTGACGAGTGAAAAGCTAAAGCATCCTGGGCGTGTTGCAGCAGGAAAAAGAGTAGCAGAGTAAACAGACAAAGAAAATTAAAGTTACAATCACAGAATATAACTCATAATGAAAACATAACACCGCCAACGCCAACAGTTGATTCAATGCCAGCTCCAGAACAAGAACAAGTTAATTCAAGGGCACCAAAGTCTTCATGGAATATTAAAACTTAAAACTTTTTGCCATTTTTGGCGCCCTTGCTGCTGTTGGGGGCAGTTATTAACGGTTATAAAATATATAAAGAATGGCGACAAAAACAAAAGCAGCCAAAAAAATCTGAACCACTAAATACAGAAGAAGACAACAGCACGCCAGCACCGCCAACAACCAAAAATCATTTTCATCCATTTCAGATGGAATAATATTTTTAAAATTTTTTGATAAAAATAGACCATGGTGGATTATTATTTGTTTAAAATGATGAAGTCAATAAAAAAAGACATGGAGTCTATAAAAGACATTTCCATAGACCAGAATTGTAATCAATGCGGTTGCTTAGGGTGTAAGAACTTCATTAAGATCTATGCCAACCAATCTCACGCCAAGGGCGTTAAGCAAGACATCCTCAACGATGACGCGTTTTTTGAGGCATGTGGTGTACTATATTAGACATCTACTATTTAAGATAAAAACATAGATTGTATTGATTTTTTGATAATTATAAGATAACTTGAATAAGAACTTGGTTGTACTTAAAGGACGACTTAATTACAATCTTGAGGTAACTTAATTAAGAACTTAATTAAGAACTTAATTAGAACTTAATTAAGAACTTGAAGTAACTTAGTTATGATCTTAGGTTGACTTAGTAAGAACTTAGAAGTGACTTGAGATGACTTGAGTAAGAACTTGTGGATAACTTGAGGATGACTTGAGGACAACTTGAGTAAGAACTTAGAAGTGACTTGATTAAAAACTTAACTAAGAACTTGAGGTGGCTTAAGGCGACTTTTTTATTTTTTTTATTTTTATTTTTATTTTTATTTTTTTTTTTTTATTTTTTTTTTTAATTTTTATTTATTTTTTTTTTTTGACTTAAGGTGACTGAGGTTGGTTTTACCTCGTTAACTGCGCATCCCCAGTGGACTTAATTACCTCCCCTGAATAAATTATCTATTTATAGATCAGTGAGAGAGAATGATTATTAAAAGTTGTGTTTTTGTGTTTAATTTGCTAAAGTTTTAATATAAATATTGTACAAAGTAGCTACTAAAAAGTACTTTAAAGCACAGTTGTTGTTTAACCTTTAAAACTATTCTGCTTGAATAAAAAACAATTTTTAATAACACCCCCAATTATGCATGAACACCATAAAATTATGAAAGCTTTCAGTTTGTACAATATATATATTAATCCTAAAAGTGTAAAGTTGGGAATATGCCTGCGGTGGTTTTGTGCTTGTTTGTGTGGTTTGGAAAGTCTTAATTTGGCCCTCTTCTCTGCCCTATAGGGGACCCTTCCCATTTTCGTGTTTGTCTAGGTCACTGGCGCGGCAATAAACGCCCGCAAACCACAATGTGTTGTCTAGGTCACTGGCGTGGCTATAAACGCCCGCAAACCACAATGTGATGTCTGGGTCACTGGCGTGGCTATAAACGCCCGCAAACCACAATGTGTGCGTGTCCTAGGAAGGGCCACTGAAATGGGTGAGAGAATTGCCCCAAATTAGACAAACTGAAAGTAGGCAACCAAGTATAAGAAATACCACTATTAGAGGCATATTCCCAAAACTCTTCGCATCTGGCCACATTATCTGTGATCCTCTGGATCTGGCTTGGGGCCCTAGGGCGCCATAGGGTCGAGTTTTGCATTTTTTTTATTGAAAATGATCAGAAAAAACATAGGATTAAGCAAAAACTAAAATCTGAAAAGTTTAGTAAATTAGTATTAAAAACGGATAATCCTACACAGTATGTTTGTTTGTAGATAGTCGTTATTTTTTGGTTATTGAAGTCTTACTTGTCAGAGAACAGGAAAATGCAGCTTCTAGGTCACTTTCGCCCGAAAACTGGTTGAGGGCGAAAGTGAGTTAGAAGCTGCATTTTCCTGTTCTCTGTCCGTCTGTCTGTCTGTCTGTCTTTTCTGTCTGTCTGTCTGTCTGCCTGACTGCCTGACTGCCTGCCTTTTCTGTCTGTCTGTCTGTCTGTCTGTCTGTCTGTCTGTCCGTCCGTCTGTCAGTCTGTCGGTTTGTCTGTCTGCCTGCCTGCCTGCCTGCCTGTCTGTCTGTCTGCCTATCTGTCTGTCTGTGTCTCTCACTCTTTCTCTACATCTCTCTCTCTCTCTCTCTCTCTCTCTCTCTCTATCTGTCTCTCTCTGTCTCTGTCTCTGTCTCCTCTCTCTCTCTCTCTCTCTCTCTCTTCTCTCTCTCTCTTCTCTCTACTCTCTCTCTCTCTCTCTCTCTTTTCTCCTGACGAAACACGCACAATGCATTTCATGTAACAGCAGCGAACAAATCGATACAAGTCAGATGAAAGACGCTGCTATGATCTGTAACTAATCCATCAATCCTGTATCCTTCACCCCGCTGTCCAGTTTAAACCTTACTGGCCACCCACAGCATCGCCTCCCTCCCTTCTGTCCTTCAGGCTTCCCACACCCGCCCCTTTCGCCCCCCCCCCCCCCCTTCCCCCTCTTCTCCCCCTCCTGGCTCCCGTTCCCATTCCCCCCGCCGCTTTTCCCCATCCTCATGGCCTCTCTGCAGTTGTGTTGGGATGCGCTCTGGAAATAAGCGTAATCACGTTTTTGCGTTCGTGGTGACAGGCGAATCTGCCGCCTCCAGAGAACCGGCAATTAGCGTCCACACCACTCCCCTGCATGTCACCCTGTCTGGGTTCTTGTTATCTTCCCCTGAAATCTGATGGATGTCACCCTGTCTGGGTTCTTGTTATCTTCCCCTGATATCTGATGGACTGTTTCTCTTTCAAAAAAGAAAACTGGCGAACCGATCTTTACGAAACTCGGAGGAAAGACCGTATATGGCCCTGCAATGAAAATGTTGCATTGGTTTGTGCAGAACTCTTTTGAAATGGCGGATCCAGAATTCTCTTTCCATTTTCTGCACCATTTGCTGACAGGGTGTATATTTTCTTGTTGTTGTTGTTGTAATTTTTTTTTCTGAGAACTACAAAAAGGGATCTAACCAGGAAAAAAGCTAGTTATGTGTTGTAGATACCTGTCTATGAACAGGTCAGATTTGATGCGGGATTCGGGTTTAAAACTTGGGTCCTGCAAACATCTATAATGGGACGGGGGAGGGGTGGGGGAGGGAGAATGTTCAATCTTGGTAGAAGTCTGCAAATTTCCTGGCGCCCTACTAATTCTGCCTTGCTTTGAAAATCTGTTAGCACTTCACTTTTCCTAACTTTGAAGCAGAGAACCTTTTCATGTAGGCTGTAACCTTGGCTGAGAAAGGGTTTTATTCCAACCTGTTTATGACTCCTTCACGGAGGTTTGTGGCTTTTTCTGGATTTATTTTCCTGGTGTGTTGCTTTCTTTTGTTTACTACCCCTCATTTTGTTTTTCTTTCGTTTTGTGCGTTTGTTCCTAATCAGGACTTCTTCTTAAAACGATTGTCGTCAATTCGCTGAATCCGGGGTAATGGAAAGGATATTGTGGCCTCCGAAATGTTGGTAATCAGCATGAAAATTCTCTTCTAACAGTCTTTTTTCTAAATACGGCATCAGACATGGGAATCTTTTATCCTCCTGATCGTTTCTTTACTTCTTTACGTTTTTTGCCCTTTGTGGTCCCATTTGCCAGACTCTTGTGGACTGATCCACTCAACTTCTTGTTTAAGGTAAAGGCATACTGCAGTGTGTGTGTGTGTGTGTGTGGGGTGTGTGTGTGTGTGTGTGTGTGTGTGCGTGCGTGCGTGCGTGCGTGCGTGCGTGCGTGCGTGCGTGCGTGCGTGTGTGTGTGTAGATGGGTGTGTGTTCCAAACATATAAATGTGATCGAGAAATGAATCCACTCAAATCACCGCTATAAGTGTAACAGAAAGATCTGAGATTCTCTACACTGAATGCAATGGAGGTGAAAATGTTTCTGTCCTTTTGGTCATTGTGTCGTGGTTGTGTTCATTGACACTCTCTCTCTCTCTCTCTCTCTTCTCTCTCTCTCTCTCTCTCCCCTCTCTCTCCTCTCTCTCTCTCTCTCTCTCTCTCTCTCTCTCTGACTTCACACCATAGCAGCGAGCAAATTCAAGCATGCAGGACAGATGAAGGACAGAGCTCTGACCTTCTACGCGCCCATCAGGCCCGTAACTTCCACACTCTCTTCCGTCCAGTTTAAACCTCACTCGCCACGTTGGGGCTTTTTCCTGCCTTCATGCGATCCTTCTGGCCTCTCTCCAATGTTGTGCAAAGACGCATTCTGGAAATAAGTGCCATGACTTCTCTGCATTTTCTTTGTTACGGGCCGTTTCTGCGATCCCCAGAATGTTGACAATCAGCATCTAGGCAATAATGGTTTGTGGTGGCTCTTTGTGCAGCAGTACACATGAACTCTTTTTCTAGCTTTCAGTTTGGTTTTCTCTGATGTTTTCTTCTTTTCTTTTCTAGCTGTTTCTTTTTTCGTCAGACCGTTTTGGAAGCTCATAGTCTAATTTAAAACAAAACGCAGAAAAACGACAGTGTATCCAGTATGTGCTTGCTTTGACCTTGCTCGCCTTTTTTTGCACATCTGATTTAAAAGGCCAGCTCGAATCTGTATAGCATTACCATAAGCTTTTTTATGAGATTGAATTCATGTGATGTTTTGGTGTGTATTTCTTGTCACTCACTCTCTCTCTCTCCCCTCTCTCTCCCTTCATCCCCTCTCTCTCTCTCTCTTCTCTCTCTCTCTCTCCCTCTCTCTCTCTCTTCTCTCTCTCTCTCTCTCTGTGCGTGTGCGCGTGCGTGTATGTGTGTGCACGCAGAGATGTTGTTAGTCTGTTAAACGTCTGTTCACTAAAAGTGATATTAGAAGGTGGGGAAAAGGGGGGGGAGGTGGGAAGGGATAGGGAGAATGGGAAAGAGATGACTGCATGCAAAAGTTTGATATGAACGTAAAATGAAACGGCGAGATGTTTCGCCACATACACACGTTACATTATGACTGAATTTCGTTTAAAAAGTATCAAGTGCTTGTGTGTGTGTGTGGGGTGTGTGTGTGTGTGTGTGTGTGTGTGTTTTGTGTGTGTGGTGTGTGGTGTGTGTGTGTGTGTGGTGTGTGTGTGTGTGTGTGTGTGTGTGCCTGTCTGTCTATGTGTCTCTCTATCTTTGCGTCTACCTGTCTGTCTGCCTGAGTAGCACGCAGTCATATATATATGTGTGTGTGTTGTGTGTGTGTGTTGTGTGTGGTGTGTGTGTGTGTGTGTGTGTGTGTGTGTGTGTGTGGTCTGTGTGTCTGTGTGTCTGCCTGCCTGACCGTCTGTTTGTCTGTCTATCTTCTGTCTGTCTGTCTGTCTCTCTCCCTCCCCCTCTCTCTCTCTCTCTCTTCTCTCTCTCTCTCTCTCTCTCTCTCTGTCTCTCTCTGTCTCTCTTTCTTTTTGAAAAGTTCGTGTGATGCATGCACAATACAGCAGCCAACAGATAGGAACCGAACAGAAGAAAGACAGCGGCTTGACCTTTAACTCATCGCCTGTATCCTTCACTCTGCTGCCCAGTTCAATCCTTACCTGCCCCTGTTTACTTTGCTTCCACCCCTGCACCCCCCGGTACTCGTCCCATTGCTCATTCCCCATTTCCACCCCTACCCTTTCCACCTCATCGTTTGGCGTGCCACGGCCAGAGATCTGTTGTGAGAAGGAAGCGTTCCAGAAAATTAATGAGTTCATGGTGACAGGCAGTTTTCTGCAGCCTTCACAGTCCTGACAAGTAGCGTTGATAAGATCAGTGATTGCTCGTTCTTTGTTTTCATTGTCCTGAATGTTGTTTCTCTTGCTTGAAGAAGACCAAAGAGGTCGAAACGCGTCATGTTTTGTCTTGTAATTTGTTTGTGCCCTTTACGTGGCGGGATGATAATAACAAATTTTGGCGGGATGATAATAACAATTTTTTCTTTACATTAGAGTCGAGACAAAATTTTCTTGTGCTGGCGCTTTTTTGTCGTCCTTGTGTGTGAACAATTTCCATTTTTCTCATATTGTTTGACATAACTATTGTCTTCATTTTATTCCTCATGGAAAGTTTGGTCCGACTGCACTGCAGATGGAGTGCTCATTTTGATGACTGTTAAGAAAGTCGGAATGTGTCCAATGTCGGAATGTGTCCAATGTCGGAATGTGTCCAAGTCGGAATGTGTCCAATGTCGGAATGTGTCCAATGTCGGAATGTGTCCAATGTCGGAATGTGTCCAATGTCGGAATGTGTCCAAAGTGGGTTTGTTTGTTTTCTGTTTTGCCCTGTTTCTGGAGGTTTGATAAAGAACAGAAAATTGACTGTGTGTGCAAGGTCTTGACAATGTTTGATATTTTTCCTCCTGTCATTCTATTTCTCTGTCTGTCCTGTCTGTCTGTCTGTCTGTCATTCTGTTTCTCTGTCTGTCTACCTGCTTGTATTTCTGTCTGTTTCTTTGTCCCCTCTCTTGCGTTTCTGTCTCTTGTCCCTGTGTCTGTCTCTGCCTCTCCTTTTCTTTGTGTTTGTTTGTTTGTTTATTTGTTTGTGTGTGGTGTGTGTGTGTGTGTGTGTGTGTGTGTGTGTGTGTGTGTGTGTGTGTGTGTGTGTGTGTGTGTGTGTTGTTGTGTGTGTGTGTCTGTCTGTCTGTCTATGTGTGACTCTCTTCATCTCACAATGTCTCTCTGTCTCTGTCTCTTTCTGTTGCTGTCTCTGTGTCTCTGTTTCTGTCTCTCTGTTCTGTGTCTCTGTCTCTTTTTTCTGTCTGTTTGTCTGTCTGCTTGTCTACCTGCCTGTCTGTCTGTCTGTCTGTTTCTCTCTCTCTCTCTCTCTCTCTCTCTCTCTCTCTCTCTCTCTCTCTCTCTCTCTCTCTCTCTCTCTCTCTCTCTCCCCTTCTCAAAGTACGTGTGAAGCATGCACAACACAGCAGGGAATAGATCGATGCAGGAGAGAAGAAAGACAGCGGCCTGACCTTTAACCGATCTGTCCAGCCTGTATCCTTCACTCTGCTGCCCAATTCAATCCTCACTGGCCCCTGTTTGCCTTGCTCCCCCCCAGTACTCCTCCCATTTCTTGTTCCCCACCCCTACCCCTTCCATCGCACCTTTTGGCGTGCCATGGATGAGATCTGTTGTGGGAAGGATGCATTCCAGAAATGAGTGAAACTGCTTCAGTGGAATAACAATAATAATAATAATAATATATAATTCTGCTTTTAACTTAGCGTCGAGACGAAGTGGTCGTGTGCTGGCGCGGGTTTTTTGATTGCATGTGTACACATCGTTCCTTTCTTCTTAGAATGTTTCCATAGCTATCGTCTATTTTGTTTGTCCATCTGTGGCTCTCTTGGTCTCCCTCTGTCTCTTTCTGTTCTCTCTCTCTCTCTCTCTCATCTCTCTCTCTCTCTCCTCTCTCCTCTCTCTCTCTCTCTCTCTCTCTCCTCTTTGAAAGTTCGTTTTATTGCATGCACGACATAGCTGCAAATAGATTGCTGCAGGACAGAAGAAAGACAGCGGCCTGACCTTTAACTCATCCATCAAGCTTGTATCCTTCACCCTGCTTTCCAGTTCAATCCTTACTTGGCCATTTTTTGCTTTGTTTCCACCAATGCATCTCTGACATTCCTCTCATTTCTCATTCCCACCCCCAAACCCCCACCCTTTCCACCCATCTTCAGGCGTGCCATGGCAGAGATCTGTTATGGAAAGGACGCGTTCCAGAAATGCGTGCAACTGTTTACCTGCGTTCATTGTGACAGGCAGTTTGTGCAGCCTTTACAATCTTTACAAGTAGTGTCGAGAAGATAAGTAATATCTCGTTCATTTTTTTTCTTTGTACTGAATGTTTTTTTATCCTGCCTGAAGAAGACCAAAAAGCTCTAAACACGTCGTGTTTACTCTTGCAAAGTGTTCGTGCATTGAGTGATAATGTGTTTTCTTTAAAATTTGTTTCCAGACAAAGATTTCTTGTGCTAGCGATTTTTTTCTCAAGCAGATGGGAGAACATCTTTCCTTTCTTTTCAGATTGTTTCCATAACTATTGCCTTCGTTTTGTCTGTCCGTCTGTGACTCTTTCTCTCCCTCTGTTTCTCTGTTTCTGTCTCTTCTCTGTTTCTGTCTCTTCTCTGTTTCTCTCATTCTCTCTCTCCTCTCTCCTTCCCCTCTCTCTCTCTCTCCCCTCTCTCTCTCTCTCTCCTCTCTCTCTCTCTCTCTCTCTCTCTCTCTCTCTCTCTCTCTCTGACCTGACCTCAACTCATCCATCACGCCTGTATCCTTCACTCTGCTGCCCAGTTCAATCCTTACCTGCCCCTGTATCCTTCACTCTGCTGCCCAGTTCAGTCCTTACCTGCCCCTGTATCCTTCACTCTGCTGCCCAGTTCAATCCCTTACCTGCCCCTGTTACCTTCACTCTGCTGCCCAGTTCAGTCCTTACCTGCCCCTGTATCCTTCACTGCTGCCCAGTTCAATCCTTACCTGCCCCTGTATCCTTCACTCTGCTGCCCAGTTCAATCTTTACCTGCCCCTGTATCCTTCACTCTGCTGCCCCCTTCAATCCTTACCTGCCCCTGTATCCTTCACTCTGCTGCCCAGTTCAGTCCTTACCTGCCCTGTATCCTTCACTCTGCTGCCCAGTTCAGTCCTTACCTGCCCCTGTATCCTTCACTCTGCTGCCCAGTTCAATCCTTACCTGCCCCTGTATCCTTCACTCGCTGCCCAGTTCAGTCCTTACCTGCCCCTGTATCCTTCACTCTGCTGCCCAGTTCAGTCCTTACCTGCCCCTGTATCCTTCACTCTGCTGCCCAGTTCAGTCCTTACCTGCCCCTGTATCCTTCACTCTGCTGCCCAGTTCAGTCCTTACCTGCCCCTGTTTGCTTTGCTTCCACTCCTGCTCCCCTGCACGTTTTTTTTTCGACTGATGTGAGAACATCTTTCCTTTTTTCTCATGTAGTTTCCATAACTATCGTCTTTGTTTTGTTCCTCGTGAAAAGTGTGTTTAGACTGCAGGCTGACCACTCTGACTGCAGGCTGACCACTCTGACTGCAGGCTGACCACTCTGACTGCAGCTGACCACTCTGACTGCAGGCTGACCACTCTGACTGCAGCTGACCACTCTGACTGCAGGCTGACCACTCCTTTTCAAGACTGTAAAGAAATTCTGTGATGTATCCAATGTTGTTTCTTTGTGTTTGTTTTGTTTTAAACATTTTGCCCAGTTTTTTGGATTTTTTTTTTCTCTCCAAAGAATGGAATATTGACTATGTGCAAGATCTGTGGTGCTTTCAAATTATACCTATCCTGTCCTTTCCTGTTTTTCTATATCTGTCTGTCTGTCTATCTATACATCTGCCTCTCTATATGTTTCTCTGGTTCATCTGTTTATTTTCTCTCTGCGTCTCTGTCTCCCTGTCTCTCTGTTTCTGTCTCTCTCTTTCAGTGTGTGTGCCTCTGCGTCTGTGTGTCTGTCTCTTCCAGTCTGTTGTCAGTGACTCTGTGTGTCTGTTTCTCTGTCTCCCTCTCTGTCTGTCTCTTCCCGCCTCTCTCTCTCTCTCCCTTTTCTCTCTCTCTCCTCTCTCTCTCTCCTCTCTCTCTCTCTCTCCTCTCTCTCTCTCTCTCTCTCTTGAAATGTACGTATGGCGCATTCCCCAACACAGCAGCGAACAGATCGATCCAGGACAGAAGAAAGACAGTGACCTGGCCTTAACTCATCCGTCCAGCCTGTATCCTTCACTCTGCTGTCCAATTCAATCCTCACTGGCCCCTGTTTTTCTTTTCTTCCACCCCTGCTCCCCCAGTACTCCTCCCATTTCTTGTTCCCCACCCCTACCCCTTCCATCGCACCTTCTGACGTGCCATGGCAGAGATCTGTTGTGGGAAGGATGCATTCCAGAAATGAGTGCGACTCTTCCCTGCGTTCGTTGTGAGAGGCAGTTTATTAGTCCCTTTTGTTCAGTGGGATCATAATCATTTTGCTTTTAGATTTGCGTCGAGACAACATTTTCTTGTGCTGGTGCTTTTTTTCGATTGCATGTATACACATCTTTCTTTCTTCTGAGTCTGTTTGTCTGTCTGTCTGTTTGCCTGTCAGTCTGTCTGTCTGTTTGCCTGTCAGTCTGTCTGTATGTTTATCTGTTTCTTTCACCGTCTTTGTCTCTCTCTGCCTCTGTGTCTGTCTGCGACACTCTCTGTCTGTCTTTCTCTGTGTGTGGGGTGTGGTGGTGTGTGTGTGTGTGTGTTGTGTGGTGGTGTGTGTGTGTGTGCGTGCGTGCGTGCATGCGGGGCGTGCGTGCGTGCGTGCGTGCGTGCGTGTGTGTGTGTGTGTGTGTGTGTGTGTGTGTGTGTGTGTGTGTGTGTGTGTGTGTGTGTGTGTCTGTCTGTCTGTCTGTCTGTCTGTCTGTTTCTGTGTCTGAATTTATGTATGTCTGTCTATCTGTGACTCTCTTTGTCTCTCTATGTCTCTCTGTTTGTTGGGATCTGTCTGACTCTGTTTCTGTCTCTCTGTCTGTCTCTGTGATGTCTGTCTGTCTGACTGTCTGTCTGTCTGTCTGTCTGTCTCTCTCTCTCTCCTCTCTCTCTCTTCTCTCTCCCCTCTCTTCTCTCTCTCCTCTCTCTCAAAGTATGTGTAACGCATGCACAACACAGCAGCGAATAGATCGCTGCAGAACAGAAGAAAGACAGCGACCTGACCTTTAACTCATCCGTCACGCCTGTATCCTTCACTCTGCTGCCCAGTTCCATCCTTACCTGCCCTGTTTGCTTCGCTCCCATCCCTGCCACCCTGCACTATTTTTTAGCTGTGCGTATGAACATCTTTTCTTTTCCTCTCATGTAGTTTCCATAATATCGTCTTCGTTTTGTTCCTCATGAAAAGTTTGTTTGGACTGTAAAGAAATTCTGCGATGCATCCGAAGTTTGTTTGGTTTGTGTTTTTTTTCTTTCACCGTTCTGCCCTATTTCTGATTTAAAAAAAGTAAAGAACGGAAAATTGACTATGAGCAGGTCTTGATAGTGTTTCAAATTTGTCTTTTCCTAACCTCTGTTTTTCTCTGTCTGTCTGTTTGTCTATCCGTCTGCCTCTCTGTCTATCTGTTTCTCTGTCAATCTGTTTATTTCTGATTGTTTCTCTGTCTCACTGTCTCTGTCACTGTCTCTCTCTCTCTCTCTCCTCCTCTCTCTCTCCATCTCTCTCTCTCTTTCTCCTCTTCTCTCTCAGTGTGTGTGCCTCTGTCTGTCTGTGTGTATGTCTGTCTGTCTGTGACCTCTGAATTTCTGTTTCTCTCTGTGTTTCTGTTTCACTCTCTCTCTTTCTCTCCTTCTGTCTCTTTGTTTCTGTTTCTGTCTCTGTCTCTGTCTGTCTGTCTGTCTGTCTGTCTGTCTCTCTCTCTCTCTCTCTCTCTCTCTCTTCTCTCTCTCTCTCCTCTCTCTCTCTCTCTCTCTCTCCCTCTCTTCAATTTACTAACGCATTCACAACACGCAGCGAAAGATCGATCAGGACGAAGAAAGACAGTGACCTGGCCCTTAACTCATCGTCAAGCCTGTACCTTCACTCTGTTTCAAGTCAATCCTCACTGGCCCCGTTTGCCTTTCTCCCCCAGTACTCTCATTTCTTGTCCCCACCCCTACCCTTTCATCGCACTCTTACGTGCCATGGCAGAACGGGGAAAGACCAGTGAGTGCCCCTTTTGACTCATGGCCGTCACAG
>JAFLJL010018317.1:5000-21777 GCA_018398815.1 Conus ventricosus | reverse complement strand
ACTGAGATAAATAAAAGCACTAGCTGACTCAAACATCACGGATAAGAATTTAATCGTTTACAGGCCGATTTTGATGACTACAAAAGACAAAAGTTTGATCTTCAAAGAAAGGCGAGGACAGGTTTTTCTCAACAGCCAGACCCCGAGCAGATAAAAAAGGAATGCTTAAAAAAAGTAAACGAAACATTAAACTCTGTTCTAACAGCTCACATTAACAACGCCAAAGGGTGTTTATACTTTAGTTTATGAGTCCAAGCACAAAAAGACTGTCGATATTGATTAATTATTTTTTTGATTTAAATAAATATTTTGAGTTAGAAAAGAAACTCAGCATGGATAAAATATATGAAGGTCCAGACGAATTGTTTGAAGCAATGCAAGAAGATTTATCAAGAGCACTGAATGATATTGATTTAGAAGTCATTGATCCAGCAAGCGTACGGGCAAGTGTTGCTCATGCTATTTCTCAAGTTCCGGGTAAACTAACAATAGACCCGCCAGTTAAAGTAATGTTAGCTGTTTTAATCGACTATGTAACAATAAATGAAGAAAATCTAGAAGTCTGGGTCTCAACTAAACAGCAGATATTCTTTCTCATAATGACTTAACACCCGGTTGGGCAGACCAACTGCTTGCACAGTTTGATGTGGCCGCTGAAGAAGCCAAAATGAGAGGCTCTGGTTGGTCAGAGGGCGAAGTTTTAGAGATTAGATTAAAAACAGGCTAAATATGCACCGATCGTAGGCAAGGCTTACATTCCACTACCTCCAGCATTAGTTGCAAAAAGAGCAGTTCTAAACATAAAGAATACAGACGACAAATGTTTTATGTGGTGTGTTCTCGCAAGGCTGACATCACGCCCGCAAAAACGCAGAGAGAGTGTCTAACTATCACCCTTACATCAATGATCTTAACTTTAGTGGAATATCCTTTCCCGTTAGCGTGGATCAAATTGATCAGTTTGAAGAAACAAAACAACCCAATAACTGTTAATATCTACACATGGATGAGGAAACAAATTTGGCGCCAATTAAAGTGTCTAAGAATAGCCCAACGATTGGCGAGCCAGACAAAATCATGTTGACTTACTACTGATGCTTTCACCAGCGGGGCTACCACATTACACATTAATACGCACAATGAGTAGATTATTGCGGCATACTTCAAAGCATTACCATAAACAAGAATTCTGTAGAAAATGTTTAACAAGAATTCCATCCGCTCAAGCCGCGAGTGAACATAAGAAACATTGTATCGGCCCAGTTGACTGTAATACGGAACTAATTACGCCCCCAGAAGGCAGTAAAGTTAGTTTTAAGAACTGGAAACGGCTGCAAAATTCCCCATATGTTGTTTACGCAGACTTCGAATCGCTCATTGTTCCTTATGAAGGGCCAGCGCCACAAAAACTTCGAAAAACAGTCTTAATGAGTAATCATCAGATTTGTTCATTTGCCTTCATTATTGTTAGGTCGGATGGCGCTCATTCAACGCCAGAATTATATAGAGGACCAGATGCGGCTAGAAGATTTTGCAGCGCATGCAGCAAGTGCGTAATGATTGTTCTAATAATCTGAATCTCTCAGACATTATTATGACTCCCGAAGATCAACAACAGTATGACTCGGCCACACATTGTTGGATTTGTGGTTTAGGCCTCTCATCAGACGCAGCGAATCCGACAGGAAGAGACCATGATCACATTAGTGGAAAGTTCAGAGGAGCAGCGCACAACAACTGCAATCTTCAACTAAAGTTTGATCCTAAGACATGGAAGCTGCCCATCTTCTTCATAACTTGCGAGGTTACGACTCTATCTTATAATGAAAGCAGTAGACGATGCCTTCAGGGTGTCATGCATTGCACAGTCATCAGAAAAGTACATGTGTTTCACTTTAAATAACATGTCTTTTTATGACTCTATGCAACACATGATGGGTTCATTAGAGTCACTGGCTATGTCCTTAAAGTCCTGCCCAATAACGGAAGAATATTTTGACTCAACTCTCGTTAGAAAGGGTGTTTACCCTTATGAGTACATGAACAGTTGGCAAAGGTTTGACGAAGACACACTTCCTCCTAAAGGCGCGTTCTTTTCTAGTCTTAGAGGAAAGGACATCAGTGATTCTGATTACCAGCATGCTCAAGATGCGTGGCAGAAGTTAGAGTGTAAAACGATGGGAGACTATCATGACTCATACTTGATGGCTGACGTTTGTTTGTTGGCGGACGTCTTTGAAAATTATAGAAAGATCTGCATGAAACATTATAGCCTGGATCCCGCGCATTACATTTCTGCACCCGGGATGAGCTGGGATGCTTTCTTAAAGTTTACTGGAGTACAGATTGATTTATTGTCTGACCTGCCAATGATTCAGATGATTGAAAACGGATTGCGCGGAGGAATTAGTATGGCGTCGCATCATTACTGTAAAGCAAACAACAAATACTTGGACGACTATGATCCAAGTAAAAGGTCTAACTATCTCATGTATTTAGATGCAAACAATCTGTATGGATGGGCAATGGCGCAATCACTTCCATTACGCAACTTTAAAATGTACACAGGTACGAATAATATTCAAAAGGCATTAAAGTGGTTGAACAGTTTAACGCCAGGTCAACAGCGTGGTTTCATTCTAGAAGTTGACTTAGAATATCCTCATGAACTCCATGACCTGCATAATGACTATCCATTGGCAGCAGAAAGCCTAAAGATGGCAAAAACAGAACCGCCTAAACTTGTGCCTAATCTTCGAGGCAAAAAAAATTATGTCTGTCATTACAGACTTCTACAATTTTATTTAAGACATGGTTTGAAGTTGAGAGCAGTTCATCGTATAATTGCTTTTGATCAAGAACAGTTCATGAAACCATACATCATGAAGAACACTGATCTCAGAACTAAATCCACAGATGCTTCAGAAAAAGATTTTTTCAAGCTGATGAACAACAGCTGTTTTGGAAAGACTATGGAGAATCCGCACAAGCGCAAAGACGTCAGATTGGTCACCAAAGAGAACGAAGCAATTAAGCTGACTTCAAAACCTAATTATCAGGACTTCAGAAGATTTCATGACCAGCTTTTTGCATAATGATGAAAAAAAAGAAAGTCAAATTGGACAAACCTGTATTTATTGGGTTTACCGTTTTAGAATTATCAAAGCTTTTGATGTTAGAATTTCTTTATGACTACTTTAAACCCTCGTATCCAGAGTCCAGAGTACTTTACACAGATACAGATAGTTTTGTTATAAATTATCCTACTGAAAGACATTTATAAAGAATAGAATTAGAAGTAGCTTAAAGGAGCGAGCGGATGATACGACCATCCCCGCTTCCCCCTAAACGATAGCCTTTGCTTTCAATTACTAACAAGAAAGGTTTTAGGAAGATAGTGAGGATGAATTATCTGGAACAGGTGATCAAGGAGTATGTTGGGTTAGGTAAAAAATGCTACAGTATTCGAAGCAGAGGAGGGAAAAACATTATTGAAAGCAATTGGTGAATATCCCGCCAATGTTGTGCAGTTCGAACATATCGCATGACAACACACAGAGGCATGGATTTACAATAAGATTTCATCATGACAACGTAAAACTGCGATTAATTACATGAGATCAACAATAACTGTTGTAACAAAGTGAAGTCATTAGATAGAACAAACACAAAACGTGTTGTGTTTTATGTTAATCCAGAGTTTTCATATGCATATGGGACATGGAGAAACGTCACTTAATTTAAAGCGACTGTGTCTGGCGGGATTAGATTGCAGTTCTTCTTTCACCAAAGATCTTTGAGAGCTGGTTGTTTTGGTTGTGTCAGTTTCTCGTAAATAATACTACGGGGGATTCGCTCTATACAATTCTTTTTATTTCGTTACGGAGTCAAAACATCCAAATGGATATCGGTTGCTGATGGTGTGTCCCCTTCTGCTTCCCGGTACACTAATAGGTACCTTCTGTTTCCCACTCCCCCAAATGGTATAAAGTGTAGTGGATGGAGACAAGTCTCCTTCCCAGCAACATTTATTGTTTTTCTTTTGATGCTTGTACTGGTTTTAGCCCTTTAAATTCTACATTATTCATTGCACGTAGAACTGAGGGGCAGTCTTCTAGCCCATTCTGTGTTTGCCGAGGACTTGTCAATATGCTCTCTCGGTGATACTGGTAAGAAAAAGTCTTTCAGCTAACTGTTTGTTAAGTTATTCAACTAAAGCCTGAGATTGTGAACTCTGGAATGCCTCTTTTAATGGTAAACTCTATGTTTTAACAATAATGATACCTCGGCCTTTAATTACTTTTCCATAATCGATTGAAATCATGCGAGGAAAGTTAAAGGACCCCGTTGATATATCAGCTGATATGGCAGACAGGCAATCAGCAGAACGCATCTTTTGTGTTAATGGTTCCGGCATCTTTGTATCTTGAGACTATGTCAATGGTACTGGGTGAGTGCGTACTTAAATCTTTTTTCGATCTAATCGGATGATCAGAGGGTAAATATAGAAGGGTCCATTTTGATGGTGTTGTTCGGTATTGTGTTCACAAAGTGTGGTCTCTGTATTCGTCTAGGCGCAGGTAATTAAATTTGCCAAATCGCTTGTTTAGATAACCATTCTTTTGCTGTTTGTTCACTGACTCCAGCTGCTTGGCTTAGCTTTTTAATTGCCGTGATTCCCTTCCAATATCCTTTTGGTGAATAATAGATTTTGTTCATTTTTTATTTAGCCAATATTATGCGCGACAAAATAGACAACAGTCATACCAACGACAATAAACGCGATTTCTTGCATCTTTTGTTTTTCTGATGGATGATAAAAGTCACTGAATTTTGGTGGGGCAATGTCTCGATCGGTTTTCCTGTTACTAGATAATATTGTTTTATTGCTTGATCAACATCTTTAAATGTATAAGCTGCATGTCCCTGTTTTTTCAGTTTGTCGTTAATAAAATCTAACTGCTCAATTCTCTGCTTTTCATAGGCGTCTTGTGCCGCAGCTAGTTGGTCCACAGCTTTGTTTATGTCTTTTTCTCTCGCCGTCATCCCGTAGTTTACTAAATGCGTAATTACTTCCGCTAAAAGCAAGCGCATTCACCACAGCGCCACCTATCATCATTACGAGTGAAGCCATTTTTTATAAATGTATTTTTTTACAATATTTATATTCTCTGGAATTATTCCTTGCTTAACTAGAAAATCTTTCGTAGCAAATGAAGCTGTAATAATAGCGATTAGCTTTGCTGAATCCTCAAAGTCTATTTTGCCAAGATCTCCCGGGTTTTATTTTTAACAGGCTTTTACCAAGCATTGAGTATCCTACACTTAGACCCCCAAATAACAGCAGAATGGTATACAAGGTTGGCGACAGTTTTTTCGGTGCTCATTTTAAAAAAAAAATAATTATAATAAATATAAAACATGAACAGCGATGACCTGCTAGAGCTACAGAGCGGCGCTACACAGTCTTGGACTTACAAATGAAGAAGTTGATGACCAAGCTTTTATGCCCAAAAAGGAAAGGCTGTATTCTTTGGCAGCGTGGTGGAAAAACAAAACAGTTCCTGGGAACTGAATTCAGCATTGAACAGATTCAACAGATGTCGCCACAAGACATTATAAAGTATCACAACAGGTATGAAGCGCAGCTGGGGTCGAGAATGGTAAAAAGTGTGGGCAAACGGTTCTTAGTTTGTACACTAAACTAGTCAGTAGATTTGCTCCCATTGATTCTGAACAAGATCTTACGTATGATTTAACGCAAGATCCAGTTTTAACAAAGTCATTAGAGTCTCTAAGCTGTGATTTATATTACAGATTTGGAACATTGTTATCGCCACTAATCATGGGATTAATTACTTTTAATCATATAGATTTTATTTCCCTTCAAAATGAACGAGTCGGAAAATCAGCAGAATCAGGAAACATTGAATCAGAAAACACTGAATCAGGTAGAGATAGTGACGAGTGAAAAGCTAAAGCATCCTGGGCGTGTTGCAGCAGGAAAAAGAGTAGCAGTTAAACAGACAAAGAAAATAAAGTTACAATCACAGAATATAACTCATAATGAAAACATAACACCGCCAACGCCAACAGTTGATTCAATGCCAGCTCCAGAACAAGAACAAGTTAATTCAAGGGCACCAAAGTCTTCATGGAATATTGAACTTAAAACTGTTGCCATTTTTGGCGCCCTTCTGCTGTTGGGGGCAGTTATTACGGTTATAAAATATATAAAGAATGGCGACAAAAACAAAAGCAGCCAAAAAAATCTGAACCACTAAATACAGAAGAAGACAACAGCACGCCAGCACCGCCAACAACCAAAAATCATTTTCATCCATTTCAGATGGAATAATATTTTTAAAAATTTTTTGATAAAAATAGACCATGGTGGATTATTATTTGTTTAAAATGATGAAGTCAATAAATAAAAAACATGGAGTCTATAAAAGACATTTCCATAGACCAGAATTGTAATCAATGCGGTTGCTTAGGGTGTAAGAACTTCATTAAGATCTATGCCAACCAATCTCACGCCAAGGGCGTTAAGCAAGACATCCTCAACGATGACGCGTTTTTTGAGGCATGTGTGTACTATATTAGACATCTACTATTTAAGATAAAAACATAGATTGTATTGATTTTTTTGATAATTATAAGATAACTTGAATAAGAACTTGGTTGTACTTTAAAGGACGACTTAATTACAATCTTGAGGTAACTTAATTAAGACTTAATTTAAGAACTTAATTAAGAACTTAATTAAGAACTTGAAGTAACTTAGTTATGATCTTAGGTTGAAATTGAGTAAGAACTTAGAAGTGACTTGAGATGACTTGAGTAAGAACTTGTGGATAACTTGAGGATGACTTGAGGACAACTTGAGTAAGAACTTAGAAGTGACTTGATTAAAAACTTAACTAAGAACTTGAGGGGGCTTAAGGCGACTTTTTTATTTTTTTTATTTTTATTTTTATTTATTTTTTTTTATTTATTTATTTTTTTTAAAATTTTTTTTTTTTATTTTTTTTTTTTGACTTAAGGTGACTGAGGTTGGTTTTACCTCGTTACTGCGCATGCCCAGTGGACTTAATTACCTCCCCTGAATAAATTATCTATTTATAGATCATGAAGAGAGAATTGATTATTAAAGTTGTGTTTTTGTGTTTAATTTGCTAAAGTTTTAATATAAATATTGTACAAAGTAGCTACTAAAAAGTACTTTAAAGCACAGTTGTTGTTTAACCTTTAAAACTAATCTGCTTGATAAAAAACAATTTTAAATAACACCCAATTATGCATAAACACCATAAAAATTATGAAAGCTTCAGTTTGTACAATATATATATTAATCCTAAAAGTGTAAAGTTGGGAATATGCCTGCGGTGGTTTTGTGCTTGTTTGTGTGGTTTGGAAAGTCTTAATTTGGCCCTCTTCTCTGCCCTATAGTGACCCTTCCCATTTTCGTGTTTTGTCTAGGTCACTGGCGCGGCAATAAACGCCCGCAAACCACAATGTGTTGTCTAGGTCACTGGCGTGGCTATAAACGCCCGCAAACCACAATGTGATGTCTGGGTCACTGGGGTGGGTATAAACGCCCGCAAACCACAATGTGTGCGTGTCCTAGGAAGGGCCACTGAAAATGGGGTGAGAGAATTGCCCCAAATTAGACAAACTGAAAGTAGGCAACCAAATATAAGAAAAAACCACTATTAGAGGCATATTCCCAAAACTCTTCGCATCTGGCCACATTATCTGTGATCCTCTGGATCTGGCTTGGGGCCCTAGGGCGCCATAGGGTCGAGTTTTGCATTTTTTTTATTGAAAATGATCAGAAAAAACATAGGATTAAGCAAAAACTAAAATCTGAAAAGTTTAGTAAATTAGTATTAAAAACGGATAATCCTACACAGTATGTTTGTTTGTAGATAGTCGTTATTTTTGGTTATTGAAGTCTTACTTGTCAGAGAACAGGAAAATGCAGCTTCTAGGTCACTTTCGCCGGAAAACTGGTTGAGGGCGAAAGTGAGTTAGAAGCTGCATTTTCCTGTTCTCTGTCCGTCTGTCTGTCTGTCTGTCTGTCTGTCTGTCTGTCTGTCTGCCTGACTGCCTGACTGCCTGCCTGTCTGTCTGTCTGTCTGTCTGTCTGTCTGTCTGTCTGTCCGTCCGTCTGTCAGTCTGTCGGTTGTAGTCTGTCTGCCTGCCTGCCTGCCTGCCTGTCTGTCTGTCTCTGCCCATCTGTCTGTCTGTGTCTCTCACTCTCTTCTCTACATCTCTCTCTCTCTCTCTCTCTCTCTCCTCTCTCTATCTGTCTCTCTCTGTCTCTGTCTCTGTCTCTCTCTCTCTCTCTCTCTCTTTTCCCCTCTCTCTCTCTCTCTTCTCTCTCTCTCTCCTCTCTCTCTTTCTCCTGACGAAACACGCACAATGCATTCATGTAACAGCAGCGAACAAATCGATACAAGTCAGATGAAAACGCTGCTATGATCTGTAACTAATCCCTCAATCCTGTATCCTTCACCCCGCTGTCCAGTTAAACCTTACTGGCCACCCACAGCATCGCCTCCCTCCCTTCTGTCCTTCAGGCTTCCCCACCCGCCCCTTTCGCCACCCCCCCCCCCCCCCCCCCTTCCCCCTCTTCTCCACCTCCTGGCTCCCGTTCCCATTCCCCCGCCGCTTTTCCCCATCCTCATGGCCTCTCTGCAGTTGTGTTGGGATGCGCTCTGGAAATAAGCGTAATCACGTTTTTTGCGTTCGTGGTGACAGGCGATATCTGCCGCCTCCAGAGAACCGGCAATTAGCGTCCACACCACTCTCCCCTGCATGTCACCCTGTCTGGGTTCTTGTATCTTCCCCTGAAATCTGATGGATGTCACCCTGTCTGGGTTCTTGTTATCTTCCCCTGATATCTGATGGACTGTTTCTCTTTCAAAAAAGAAAACTGGCGAACCGATCTTTACGAAACTCGGAGGAAAGACCGTATATGGCCCTGCAATGAAATGTTGCATTGGTTTGTGCAGAACTCCTTTAGAAATGGCGGATCCAGAATTCTCCTTCCATTTTCTGCACCATTTGCTGACAGGGTGTATATTTTCTTGTTGTTGTTGTTGTATTTTTTTTTCTGAGAACTACAGAAAGGATCTAACCAGGAAAAAAGCTAGTTATGTGTGTAGATACCTGTCTATGAACAGGTCAGATTTGATGCGGGATTCGGGTTTAAAACTTGGGTCCTGCAAACATCTATAATGGGACGGGGAGGGGGGGAGGGAGAATGTTCAATCTTGGTAGAAGTCTGCAAATTTCCTGGCGCCCTACTAATTCTGCCTTGCTTTGAAAAATCTGTTAGCACTTCACTTTTCCTAACTTTGAAGCAGAGAACCTTTCATGTAGGCTGTAACCTTGGCTGAGTAAGGTTTTATTCCAACCTGTTTATGACTCCTTCACGGAGGTTTGTGGCTTTTTCTGGATTTATTTTCCTGGTGTGTTGCTTCTTTTGTTTACTACCCCTCATTTTGTTTTTCTTTCGTTTTTGTGCGTTTGTTCCTAATCAGGGACTTCTTCTTAAAACGATTGTCGTCCAATTCGCTGATATCCAGGGTAATGGAAAGGATATTGTGGCCTCCGAAATGTTGGTAATCAGCATGAAAATTCTCTTCTAACAGTCTTTTTTCTTAATACGGCATCAGACATGGGAATCTTTTATCCTCCTGTTCGTTTCTTTACTTCTTTACGTTTTTTTTGCCCTTTGTGGTACCATTTGCCAGACTCTTGTGGACTGATCCACTCAACTTCTTGTTTAAGGTAAAGGCATACTGCAGTGTGTGTGTGTGGTGTGTGTGTGTGTGTGTGTGTGTGTGCGTGCGTGCGGCGTGCGTGCGTGCGTGCGTGCGTGCGTGCGTGCGTGCGTGCGTGCGTGTGTGTGTGTAGATGGGTGTGTGTTCCAAACATATAAATGTGATCGAGAAATGAATCCACTCAAATCACCGCTATAAGTGTAACAGAAAGATCTGAGATTCTCTACACTGAATGCAATGGAGGTGAAAATGTTTCTGTCCTTTTGGTCATTGTGTCGTGGTTGTGTTCATTGACATTCTCTCTCTCTCTCTCTCTCTCTCTCTCTCTCTCTCTCTCTCTCTCTCTCTCTCTCTCTCTCTCTCTCTCTTCTCTCTCTTCCTCTCTGACTTCACACCATAGCAGCGAGCAAATTCAAGCATGCAGGACAGATGAAGGACAGAGCTCTGACCTTCTACGCGCCCATCAGGCCCGTAACTTCCACACTCTCTTCCGTCCAGTTTAAACCTCACTCGCCACGTTGTGGCTTTTTCCCTGCCTTCATGCGATCCTTCTGGCCTCTCTCCAATGTTGTGCAAAGAACGCATTCTGGAAATAAGTGCCATGACTTCTCTGCATTTTCTTTGTTACGGGCCGTTTCTGCGATCCCCAGAATGTTGACAATCAGCATCTAGGCAATAATGGTTTGTGGTGGCTCTTTGTGCAGCAGTACACATGAACATCTTTTTCTAGCTTTCAGTTTGGTTTTCTCTGATGTTTTCTTCTTTTCTTTTCTTAGCTGTTTCTTTTTTCGTCAGACCGTTTTGGAGCTCATAGTCTAATTTAAAACAAAACGCAGAAAAACGACAGTGTATCCAGTATGTGCTTGCTTTGACCTTGCTCGCCTTTTTTTGCACATCTGATTTAAAAGGCCAGCTCGAATCTGTATGGCATTACCATAAGCTTTTTATGAGATTGAATTCATGTGATGTTTTGGTGTGGTATTTCTTGTCACTCACTCTCTCTCTCTCTCCCTCTCTCTCTCTCTCTCTCTCCTCTTCTCTCTCTCTCTCTCTCTCTGTCTCTCTCTCTCTCTCTCTCTGTGCGTGTGCGCGTGCGTGTATGTGTGTGCACGCAGAGATGTTGTTAGTCTGTTTAACGTCTGTTCACTAAAAGTGATATTAGAAGGTGGGAAAGGAGGGGGAGGTGGGAAGGGATAGGGAGAATGGGAAAGAGATGACTGCATGCAAAAGTTTGATATGAACGTAACATGAAACGGCGAGATGTTTTCGCCACATACACACGTTACATTATGACTGAATTTCGTTTTAAATGTATCAAGTGCTTGTGTGTGTGTGTGTGTGTGTGTGTGTGTGTGTGTGTGTGTGTGTGTGTGTGTGTGTGTGTGTGTGTGTGTGTGTGTGTGTGTGTGTGTGTGTGTGCCTGTCTGTCTATGTGTCTCTCTATCATTGCGTCTACCTGTCTGTCTGCCTGAGAGCACGCAGTCAATATATGATGTGTGTGTGTGTGTGTGTGTGTGTGTGTGTGTGTGTGTGTGTGTGTGTGTGTGTGTGTTGTGTGTGTCTGTGTGTGTCTGTGTGTCTGTGTGTCTGCCTGCCTGACCGTCTGTTTGTCTGTCTATCTGTCTGTCTGTCTGTCTCTCTCCCTCCCCCCCCTCTCTCTCTCTCTCTCTCTCTCTCTCTCTCTCTCTCTCTCTCTCTGTCTCTCTCTGTCTCTCTTCTCTTTGAAAAGTTCGTGTGATGCATGCACAATACAGCAGCCAACAGATAGGAACCGAACAGAAGAAAGACAGCGGCTTGACCTTTAACTCATCGCCTGTATCCTTCACTCTGCTGCCCAGTTTCAATCCTTACCTGCCCCTGTTTACTTTGCTTCCACCCCTGCACCCCGATACTCGTCCCATTGCTCATTCCCATTTCCACCCCTACCCTTTCCACCTCATCGTTTGGCGTGCCACGGCAGAGATCTGTTGTGAGAAGGAAGCGTTCCAGAAAATTAATGAGTTCATGGTGACAGGCAGTTTCTGCAGCCTTCACAGTCCTGACAAGTAGCGTTGATAAGATCAGTGATTGCTCGTTCTTTGTTTCATTGTCCTGAATGTTGTTTCTCTTGCTTGAAGAAGACCAAAGAGGTCGAAACGCGTCATGTTTTGTCTTGTAATTTGTTTGTGCCCTTTACGTGGCGGGATGATAATAAAATTTGTGGCGGATGATAATAACAATTTTTTCTTTACATTAGAGTCGAGACAAAATTTTTCTTGTGCTGGCGCTTTTTTGTCTCCTTGTGTGTGAACAATTTTCCATTTTTCTCATATTGTTTGACATAACTATTGTCTTCTTTTAATTCCTCATGGAAAGTTTGGTCCGACGCACTGCAGATGGAGTGCTCATTTTGATGACTGTTAAGAAATGTCGGAATGTGTCCAATGTCGGAAGTGTCCAATGTCGGAATGTGTCCAATGTCGGAATGTGTCCAATGTCGGAATGTGTCCAAAGTGGGTTTGTTTGTTTTCTGTTTTGCCCTTTTCTGGAGGTTTGATAAAGAACAGAAAATTGACTGTGTGTGCAAGTCTTGACAATGTTTGTAGATATTTTTCCTCCTGTCATTCTATTTCTCTGTCTGTCTGTCTGTCTGTCTGTCTGTCATTCTGTTTCTCTGTCTGTCTACCTGCTTGTATTTCTGTCTGTTTCTTTGTCTCTCTCTTGCGTTCTGTCTCTTGTCCCTGTGTCTGTCTCTGCCTCTCCTTTTCTTTGTGTTTGTTTGTTTGTTTGTTTATTTGTTTGTGTGTGTGTGTGTGTTGTGTGTGTGTGTGTGGTGTGTGTGTGTGCGTGTTGTGTGTGTGTGTGTGTGTGGTGTGTGTGTGTGTGTGTGTGTTGTGTGTGTCTGTCCTGTCTATGTGTGACTCTCTTCATCTCACAATGTCTCTCTGTCTCTGTCTCTTTCTGTTGCTGTCTCTGTGTCTCTGTTTCTGTCTCTCTGTCTCTGTGTCTCTGTCTCTTTTTTCTGTCTGTTTGTCTGTCTGCTTGTCTACCTGCTGTCTGTCTGTCTGTCTGTTTCTCTCTCTCTCCCCTCTCTCTCTCTCTCTCTCTCTCTCTCTCTCTCTCTCTCTCTCTCTCTCTCTCTCTCTCTCTCTCCCTTCTCAAAGTACGTGTGAAGCATGCACAACACAGCAGGGAATAGATCGATGCAGGAGAGAAGAAAGACAGCGGCCTGACCTTTAACCCATCTGTCCAGCCTGTATCCTTCACTCTGCTGCCCAATTCAATCCTCACTGGCCCCCGTTTGCCTTGCTCCCCCCAGTACTCCTCCCATTTCTTGTTCCCCACCCCTACCCCTTCCATCGCACCTTTTGGCGTGCCATGGATGAGATCTGTTGTGGGAAGGATGCATTCCAGAAATGAGTGAAACTGCTTCAGTGGAATAACAATAATAATAATAATAATAATAATTCTGCTTTTAACTTAGCGTCGAGACGAAGTGGTCGTGTGCTGGCGCGTTTTTCGATTGCATGTGTACACATCGTTCCTTTCTTCTTAGAATGTTTCCATAGCTATCGTCTATTTTGTTTGTCCATCTGTGGCTCTCTTGGTCTCCCTCTGTCTCTTTCTGTTTCCTTTTCTCTCTCTCTCTCTCTCTCTCTCTCTCTCTCTCTCTCTCTCTCTCTCTCTCTCTCTCTCTCTCTTTGAAAGTTCGTTTTATGCATGCACGACATAGCTGCAAATAGATTGCTGCAGGACAGAAGAAAGACAGCGGCCTGACCTTTAACTCATCCATCAAGCTTGTATCCTTCACCCTGCTTTCCAGTTCAATCCTTACTTGGCCATTTTTGCTTTGTTTCCACCAATGCATCTCTGACATTCCTCTCATTTCTCATTCCCCACCCCAACCCCTACCCTTTCCACCTCATCTTCAGGCGTGCCATGGCAGAGATCTGTTATGGAAAGGACGCGTTCCAGAAATGCGTGCAACTGTTTACCTGCGTTCATTGTGACAGGCAGTTTGTGCAGCCTTCACAATCTTTACAAGTAGTGTCGAGAAGATAAGTAATATCTCGTTCATTTTTTTTCTTTGTACTGAATGTTTTTATCCTGCCTGAAGAAGACCAAAAAGCTCTAAACACGTCGTGTTTACTCTTGCAAAGTGTTCGTGCATTGAGTGATAATGTGTTTTCTTTAAAATTTGTTTCCAGACAAAGATTTCTTGTGCTAGCGATTTTTTTTCTCAAGCAGATGGGAGAACATCTTTCCTTTCTTTTCAGATTGTTTCCATAACTATTGCCTTCGTTTTGTCTGTCCGTCTGTGACTCTTTCTCTCCCTCTGTTTCTCTGTTTCTGTCTCTTCTCTGTTTCTGTCTCTTCTCTGTTTCTCTCATTCTCTCTCTCTCTCTCTCTCTCTCTCTCTCTCTCTCTCTCCTCTCTCTCTCTCTCTCTCTCCTCTCTCTCTCTCTCTCTCCCTGACCTGACCTTCAACTCATCCATCACGCCTGTATCCTTCACTCTGCTGCCCAGTTCAATCCTTACCTGCCCCTGTATCCTTCACTCTGCTGCCCAGTTCAGTCCTTACCTGCCCCTGTATCCTTCACTCTGCTGCCCAGTTCAGTCCTTACCTGCCCCTGTATCCTTCACTCTGCTGCCCAGTTCAATCCTTACCTGCCCCTGTATCCTTCACTCTGCTGCCCAGTTCAATCCTTACCTGCCCCTGTATCCTTCACTCTGCTGCCCAGTTCAATCCTTACCTGCCCCTGTATCCTTCACTCTGCTGCCCAGTTCAATCCTTACCTGCCCCTGTATCCTTCACTCTGCTGCCCAGTTCATCCTTACCTGCCCCTGTATCCTTCACTCTGCTGCCCAGTTCATCCTTACCTGCCCCTGTATCCTTCACTCTGCTGCCCAGTTCAATCCTTACCTGCCCCTGTATCCTTCACTCTGCTGCCCAGTTCAATCCTTACCTGCCCCTGTATCCTTCACTCTGCTGCCCAGTTCAATCATTACCTGCCCCTGTATCCTTCACTCTGCTGCCCAGTTCATCCTTACCTGCCCCTGTATCCTTCACTCTGCTGCCCAGTTCAGTCCTTACCTGCCCCTGTATCCTTCACTCTGCTGCCCAGTTCATCCTTACCTGCCCCTGTATCCTTCACTCTGCTGCCCAGTTCATCCTTACCTGCCCCTGTATCCTTCACTCTGCTGCCCAGTTCAGTCCTTACCTGCCCCTGTATCCTTCACTCTGCTGCCCAGTTCAATCCTTACCTGCCCCTGTATCCTTCACTCTGCTGCCCAGTTCAGTCCTTACCTGCCCCTGTATCCTTCACTCTGCTGCCCAGTTCAGTCCTTACCTGCCCCTGTTTGCTTTGCTTCCACTCCTGCTCCCCTGCACGTTTTTTTTTTCGACTGATGTGAGAACATCTTTCCTTTTTTCTCATGTAGTTTCCATAACTATCGTCTTTGTTTTGTTCCTCGTGAAAAGTGTGTTTAGACTGCAGGCTGACCACTCTGACTGCAGGCTGACCACTCTGACTGCAGGCTGACCACCCCTGACTGCAGCTGACCACTCTGACTGCAGGCTGACCACTCTGACTGCAGGCTGACCACTCCTTTTCAAGACTGTAAAGAAATTCTGTGATGTATCCAATGTTTGTTTCTTTGTGTTTGTTTTGTTTTACATTTTGCCCAGTTTTTTGGATTTTTTTTTCTCTCCAAAGAATGGAATATTGACTATGTGCAAGATCTTGATGGTGCTTTCAAATTATACCTATCCTGTCCTTCCTGTTTTTCTATATCTGTCTGTCTGTCTATCTATACATCTGCCTCTCTATATCTGTTTCTCTGTTCATCTGTTTATTTCTCTCTGCGTCTCTGTCTCCCTGTCTCTCTGTCTCTGTCTCTCTCTTTCAGTGTGTGTGCCTCTGCCTGTCTGTGTGTCTGTCTCTTCCAGTCTGTTGTCAGTGACTCTGTGTGTCTGTTTCTCTGTCTCCCTCTCTGTCTGTCCTCTGTCTGCCTCTGCCTCTGCCTCTCTCTCTCTCTCTCTCTCTCTCTCTCTCTCTCTCTCTCTCTCTCTCTCTCTCTCTCTCTTGAAATGTACGTATGGCGCATTCACAACACAGCAGCGAACAGATCGATCCAGGACAGAAGAAAGACAGTGACCTGGCCTTTAACTCATCCGTCCAGCCTGTATCCTTCACTCTGCTGTCCAATTCAATCCTCACTGGCCCCTGTTTGCTTTGCTTCCACCCCTGCTCCCCCCAGTACTCCTCCCATTTCTTGTTCCCCACCCCTACCCCTTCCATCGCACCTTCTGACGTGCCATGGCAGAGATCTGTTGTGGGAAGGATGCATTCCAGAAATGAGTGCGACTTCTTCCCTGCGTTCGTTGTGAGAGGCAGTTTATTAGTCCCTTTTGTTCAGTGGGATCATAATCATTTTGCTTTTAGATTAGCGTCGAGACAACATTTTCTTGTGCTGGTGCTTTTTTTCGATTGCATGTATACACATCTTTCTTTCTTCTGAGTCTGTTTGTCTGTCTGTCTGTTTGCCTGTCAGTCTGTCTGTCTGTTTGCCTGTCAGTCTGTCTGTATGTTTATCTGTTTCTTTCACCGTCTTTGTCTCTCTCTGCCTCTGTGTCTGTCTGCGACACTCTCTGTCTGTCTTTCTCTGTGTGTGTGTGTGTGTGTGTGTGTGTGTGTGTGTGTGTGCGTGCGTGCGTGCGTGCGTGCCGTGCGTGCGTGCGTGCGTGCGTGCGTGCGTGCGTGCGTGCGTGTGTGTGTGTGTGTGGTGTGTGTGTGTGTGTGTGTGTGTGTGTGTGTGTGTGTGTGTGTGTGTCTGTCTGTCTGTCTGTCTGTCTGTCTGTCTGTTTCTGTGTCTGAATTTATGTATGTCTGTCTATCTGTGACTCTCTTTGTCTCTCTATGTCTCTCTGTTTGTTGGTATCTGTCTGACTCTGTTTCTGTCTCTCTGTCTGTCTCTGTGATTGTCTGCTGTCTGACTGTCTG
>JAFLJL010018315.1:30000-32500 GCA_018398815.1 Conus ventricosus | reverse complement strand
ATCGAATATTTGATACCCAGTTATTTTTCCCTTTTGAGTCCAAATCGTATAACATGGTGTAAGATTTTCTTGGTAGTCGATCAATGTTCATTTTCAATAATTTGAACCAGTAACGAATGCACCTAATTGCGCGTTTATGTACAGTGGGTACTGTTTGTTTCTCCATACACTAAATCATTTGGAGTTTTTACATCCACTCCCAAAACCTTTTAAGGCCAAATAAATGGACTGACTCGCAATGCATTTTGATTTTTCTGTCCAGTCCCACAACTCTGATCCATATAGTGCAATCGGTTGTATGTAAATATCGAAAATCTTGACAAAAAGTTCTAAAGAATTGTTATTCAAAGGTATAGCTTTTTCAAAATACATAACAAGCGATTCTTTGCTCTTCCAGAAAGATCTCTGCAAGCGGCTACAAAACTTAAACGAGTTGAGAAAAGATTCCAAGATACTTGTAAACATTAACTACTGGCATGGCAATATCATTGTATACCCATCTTTCCCTGGCTGACAAGTGACCCCTTTCCTAAAAACTATTACATTACTTTTATCCATGTTTACCTTCAATTGCAGCTGGTCAGCTGAAGTCTTCAAGCTATTTAGTTGAGTTTGCAAACCAATAACCGTTTCAGATAGTAAAACTATATCATCAGCAAACAACAAGATAAGAGTTCCATATAATCTACAGTAAACCTAGCACCATGTCTTCCGTTATTTATTACTTCTATTGCTAGCTCGTTTATAAATAAAGAAAACAAAATAGGGCTGCAGACATCTCCTTGTTTTACACCTCTAGTACAATTTATGTAATCTGTGAGTTTTGCACCACATCGAATTCTTGTTTTAACAACATTATACATGCTTCTAACACATTTAAAGAGTCTTCCCGTACATTACCCTTTTTATAAAGCGGAAGGGTCACAGACTCACACCAGTTTTCAGGAAAAATACCTCTTTCAAATAATACATTAAAGAATTTAACAAAAAATCAACAACTTTTTCACAAGGAGTTTTCAAAAACTCTCCGATTATTCCGTCAGGTCCAGCAGCTTTTCGTTTTTTAACTTTTCTCAGCGCTAACAGAACTTCTTCACGAGAAATTGGGCGATTCATATATTCATTATCAACTTCCGGAAAGTCATCACTACCACTACATGACAAACCTTTATCCAACAGACCTTTAAAGTGCAGAAACCAGTTATCTAAAGGTATATTATTTTTGGGTTGTTTCTTTTTCAACGAAATATCGGACATACACGTCCAAAATTCCTTTTGGTTATTAATTGAAGCAATAACTTGTCTAGTGTATTCCTATTGAATTGTTTTTTCTTTATTTCAAAAAGCTTTTTGTATTCTCTTCTAGCCTTTGTGTATCTATTGCTGTCTTCTTTAAGTTTATCTCCCTTGACATCATTTCCGACAACAGAATCATATTGCTTTGATGATCTATGAAATGTTCTTAGTAATCTGCGCAGTTGAGTTCTATTGTTTTTGCAGTCCTCATCAAACCAACCCTGCTTACGACTGTCCAAACCTAGCTTCACAGTTTTCTTCATGCATGCAGCACACTCTTGAATACATTTATTAAACATATCCAGTGCATCATTGATGTTCACGTCAATAAGTTCAAGGGCAGCTTGTAATTTATCGTGGACTTCTTCCTCGCATAAATTCCTGTAAAATATACTACTGTATTCATCACACCACACAAATTTTTTAATTACATGCACACCATCGCTATCATCATTCTTATATAAATTATCATGACAAAAAGCAATGCAGTATTCAATGGGAAAATGATCAGATTCGAATCGTTCAGCAACAGTCAATTCAGACACATCATATAATAAGTCGTAAAGATTACTGGACATAAGAAAATAATCATTCACACTGCTCCCGTTTTCACATGTATATATGTATAACAACCATGCTGGTCGCCATTACATAATCCATTCAATATAATCAGATCCAATGCAGTACACATATTTAACAAGATTTACCGTAGCTGTTAACACATTCATCTTGAGAATGCCCGGGCACAAATAACCGAATGACTTTTTAATGGAACATTTTCATTGTCATAAACAGGGCGTGATGGAGAAATATTAGAAATTCTGCTGTTCAGATCACCGCATAAAATGATGTAACATCTTCCATCTGAATTAACAAGTCTGTCAAACACTCTTCAAGCATGATTATTCCACTGTCATAATTAAAGTGTGAATAGAAAGGAGACCCCTCCGGTGGAACATAAGCACATACATAAAGTACATCATTCAGGCATCCAAGCAACCGTTTATCAATGACAAACGCACATATATTTTCATACTTGATATCTAAATTACACACAAAAGGAGCAAATTCATCCCTTATAAGACATATAATCCCACCCGATCTCCTTCCATGTTTGGTGAACTTTACAGCGGTTTACAATATACCTGAAATCCAGGAATAGATCAGGGTCACACGTTCTCTTCAAAAGTTTCAAGAAGACAAA
>JAFLJL010018315.1:20000-25000 GCA_018398815.1 Conus ventricosus | reverse complement strand
AAAGATGTATTGTCTGTGCCTCCCCTAGCCTGTGATCTCGCCTTCCACTGTTTCCCCTGCGATTTTCACAGCAATTATTATTATTAACAAAGTTTCGTATTGAATCTTTATATTTTGGAAACAAACATTCAAGGCATATTCATCAATAAATTTTGAAAGAAAATAAATATTAGCTGGACCACAAGCAAGACTTTGCCTGGCGTAGCCGTACATTTTATGTTTAGAGAGAGAGGGGGGGGGGAGAGAGAGAAAGGGGAGAGAGATCGAGGCAGAGACAGACAGACAGACAGACAGAGAAAGAAAGAAAGAAAGAGAGAGACAGACACACTGACAGACAGGCAGAGACTGAGACAGAGACAGCAGAGACAGAAACGTTGACAGTTTGTCTTTATTCGGAGAGAATGAACTATTCACAACACATATAGCCAGGCAGACCCGTTCACATTCGCTCCATTTCTTTTTCGTCAGACAAATGATCTTCCAACACGCACAAAGGTCAATCATATCCATTCATACAATAAATCTCATGTGCAGAAGCAACAGTGACATTATGGCGACCTTGAAGACCTCGCAGACCGTGAGTGAACAGATGAACGCCAAAATGGAAGAAGTGAAGCAGGAAGTTCACGATCTGCGAGCGGACTGTGCGTCCTCTCAAGGTGAACTGAGGAGTCTAAAGGAGGAGGTCACTGATCTTTGAACCAAAAATCTGGATCTTCAAAAGAGCAACAGTGAGTTAATTTCGAAAATGAATGATTACGAAAACAGACTTGACGATCTAGAGGGACGTTTTAAACGAACTAACTTGCTTTTCTATGGTCTGCCCAAGAGAGAAAATGAGACGTGCGCTGACTGTGAGGGCGTGCTCCGCGATCTGTATACGGACAAAATGGGACTGACGGATGACTTTGAGAGAGAGAGAGAGAGAGAGAGAGGAGAGAGAGAGAGAGAGAGAGAGAGAGAGAGAGACAGACAGACAGACAGACAGACAGACAGACAGACAGACAGACAGACAGACAGACAGACAGACAGACAGACAGATAATGACAAAATGTGTTGTAAAAAAAGAGAGAGGAGAAAATAATGACGATTGTGTGAAGATAATGATAATATGACTTTGACACAAAGGTCACACATATGTAGCACACAAAACGTGGAGAGAGAGAGAGAGAGAGAGAGAGAGAGGAGAGAGAGAGAGAGAGAGAGAGAGAGAGAGAGAGAGAGAGAGAGGTCAGACAGACAGACAGACAGCACAACAGACGGACAGACAGACAGACAGAGAGATCATCATCATCGTCATAATCATGATTATCATTATGATGATGACGATGGTGATGACGACGACGACGACGACGACGGTGATGATGATGATGATGATGATAGTGATGAAGAAAAATAAATGCACACATCCTCCGGAGCCGGGGAAAAAAGGTGACGCTCAGCTATAATCCTACCAATTATCCATCGGTCCACACGATTGGATTCATTATCCAGGAAAGGACGCGGTGACTCGTTGATCAGGTTTATTATCTGATAGATGTCAGGTGGGGGACCAGTAAAGAGAGGAACAGAGAGAGAGAGGGATAGGGAGAGGGAGAGAGAGAGAGAGAGAGAGAGACAGAGAGAGAGAGACAGAGACAGAGACAGAAGAAGGAGGAGGAGAAGAGAGACAGACAGACAGACAGAAGGAGAGAGAGAGAGAGCGAGAGAGACACAGAGAGAGAGAGAAGGAGGAGGGGAGAGAGAGAGGGAGAGAGAGAGAGAGAGAGAGAGAGACACTTGACACTTTGACACTTTGATATTTTATTGTCATTACCAAAAGGTCTTATGACAAGGGGGGGGTAAAAGGGCAATAACTCATTCATCTTCCTTACACTACAAGCAATATTACACAGTTATTCCCAATGGTCAGTCAAATCAAAACAAGCAAAACATTAAGACACGAATCTTCAAATATCCTCTCAGACACGAGTACCATTTTAACATTACAATAGCAACAACAATAACAACCACAACGACAAAGACAACAAAAATGACGACAACAACAACAACAACAACACACGCACGCACGTACGCACGCACACACACATACACACACACACGAGGAGAATGTAATATTACGGATTGATCCGACCATCCACTCTTTTAGGCGATGACTATGTTACTAAACTATTCCACATGCTTTTAGTCTTATTTTTTAGTTTAAGTCCTTTTTTCATACAATATTACAAATGCTTTTGTCTTATTTTCATTGCTTCTGTAATGAACTTAGCGACTGACTTAATTATACAGTCGTCATCAGACGCTAACAAAGAAGCAACATTTTGCCTTTCACAAGCATCCATAGTAAAAAAGGAATATTTTGCACGCACATCACTGTATGCAGTACATTGAAATAAGAAGTGCTTTTCATTATCAATAGTATATCCACATGAAGGGCATGGTGATTCTGTGGATGTTCCACACTCGAACCATCTTTTGTTTGCATTGAAACCTACGGTTCGTAACCTGAATCTTGCGTAACAACTTCTTTGCCATTTATCCTTAATAACCTTAAGAAACTTTTCCGAATGGAATATGTTTTTAAAGGAGAAGAACCAATGATACTTTTCTTTGGTTTCCATATCAGAATGCCAGTCCTGTTTAAAAGAACAAATGAGTCTATCCCTAAATTCCGCAATAAACTGCTGTTCGTTTCCTACTCCTTGAGACATCCACACTTCTCCAAAGCCCTGTTCTGATAGCACTTTCTTTATATTATAAGCCCAATTTTCTTTACCTCGTTCCATTTGTATCAGCATCATATCATAAGTTTGTCTGCATAAACGTGACTGTGGGAGCCTCAACATTTTTAACCAGTACCTAACACATTTCACATAAGATCTTATATAAAGAGGGTATCTGCCCATCTCTCCGTATAATAGAGTGTTAGATGCATGAATTGGTACCTGAAGAAAACGCTTCATAGCATACGTGTGTACTTTTTCTATCCGTGTATTTTTTTGCAACCCCCAAATTTCAGCTCCATAAGTAAGTAAAGGTTCTATCTGTGAATCAAACATTCTCCAAAATATACTACAATCAATACATTTCAGCTTCCTTAAGGATCTCATAATTTCAATGACACCTTTTTTACCCTTCCTTAAAGATTCTTCCCACGCATAACTTAACGTCAATTTTGTTGAAAATATCATTCCTAAGTATTTGTATGAATTGACTACTTGAACTTTTGTATTTCCATAAAACCATCTTTCGTGTAAAGAAAGATGTCCACCATTTCTGAAGACCACAATGTTTGTCTTATCCAGGTTAACTGTTAGACATAAGCGATCTGCTTCCCCTTTCAAGATATTTAACTGGTTTTGTAAACTACAACTGTGCCAGACAAAAGAATAACATCGTCAGCAAACAGTAACAAAAATATCTCAACTGCTCAGGTATTATTTGAATACCATGTCTACCTTTACTAGATAACTCCACTGCTAGCTCATTTATGAAAAAAGAAAACAGCAGCGGACTCAACAGACACCCTTGTTTAACTCCATTTGGGCAATCAAAATAATCCGAATACTCACTCTTGACACGTACACACGCAAGTACCGAGTTGTACATACTCCTAATGGCTTTATACAATTTACCATTCACACCACATTTACGAAGTACACTCCACAAAACATTGTGATTTATAGAATCAAATGCTTTCTTAAAATCAACAAATGCAACATAAAGCTTCGTATTACAGAGTAAGTATTTCTGTACCAGTGAGTATAGTGTAAACATATGGTCTATGGTGCTGTAATTAGTTCTAAAACCTGCTTGTTCCTCTACTATCTTTCCTTCATTTTCAGCCCATGTTGTTAATCTTTTATTTAATATGTGAGTGTAGACTTTACTTAAAATGCTGGTAAGTGCTACCCCACGATAGTTATCCGGATTGTTAGCATCTCCTTTCTTATGTATTGGTATAATAATCGATTTAGCCCATTCTAGAGGAAAAATGCTATTTTCAAAAAGTTGTGTGAATAAATGGACAAGGAAGTCGATTACAGCTGAGTTTGCATGCTTTAGCATTTCCGCTATAATTTTGTCTGGCCCTGCGCTCTTTCCTACCTTTAAATGATTAATAGCAGCAACAACTTCTTCTCTGGATATCAGATTGTTAAATAATGGCTCAATTTCATCCTCTTCTTCCACCAAATTTGCATCTTCTTCTGTAACACTGCTATCAAGTTATGGAAAACGCTCCAGAAATGATCATACCAATTTTGTACTGAGATCTCGTTATAAACAAAAGCGTTTTTTATTAACAGATCTTATTAATGCCCAAAATGTCTTCGAATCATCAACAGAATCTCTTAGTTTCTTTAATCTGTTTTCATCAAACTCATGTTCCTTTATTTTCCTTAATGTAATGTAATCTTTTCGAGCTAAAGCATATCCTTCTCTTTTCTTATTTTTGTCCTTAATTATTTTGCATCTCTGAAATCTTTTCAGTAATCTTTTAACTTCCTGTTTCTTTCGTTTGCATTCATCATCAAACCAATCGTTACATTTTCTGTCACCTCTACCAATAACTCTAACCATACAAGCAGCAGCCCACACAAAGCACTGACAAATTTATCAAGACTCTCATTCACATCAATATCTAATAGTTGACAGGCTTTCTGCAAAGTCTCTTGAAATTCATCACATTCAAGTTCATTTTTGTACATGTTTGCATTTTCATCTGACCATATGATTTTTTCTTCACCTTGCTGTCGTAAATGCTTATCCTCCGAATGACAGCAGTCACTCTCCATATTACCTCAATGGTAGGTGCCATGAGTAAATACAGTCACCAACTCGTAAATCAAAATTTGATAACAAATCAGTGTGAATCAGAAAATAATCGATTACACTGCAACCATTGGTAGACACAAAAGTATATTCGCCCTCACTATCACCATTACAAAAACCATTTAAGATACTCAAATCGAACATGAAACAAAAGTTCAACAATG
>JAFLJL010018315.1:0-15000 GCA_018398815.1 Conus ventricosus | reverse complement strand
AAAAACCCAAAACTTGAGGGGAGGAGAGAGATAGAAGAGGAAAAGGGGAAGGGGGGGGGAGGGGATAAAGAGGAGAGGGAGAGGAGGGGAGGAGAGAGCGATAGAGAGAGTGAGGAGGGGATGAGGGGAGAGGGTAGAGAGAGGGAGAGGGATAGAGGAGAGAGAGAAGGAGGGGGAGAGAGAGAGGGGGGAAAAAGAGAGACCGCCAAAATGGGAAGAAACAGACAAAAAATAGACAGAAAAACAAAACAGACGATCGGGAAAAAGTCTTTAATTGGAAGATTCGGGACCACACCAAAAAAAAAAAAACACCCCCAAGAACCACAGGCTTCGATCTTTCCCCATTATCCAGGGTTTTTCCCCTTGATGAAGATTTTTTAACCCAGGAACGCAGGTGGTCACGCATCGATTGGATCATTTTGTTGAGATTTTGGGGGGAGGGAGGCCTTTCCAAAATTATAAAAGAAGAAAAAAGAAAAAGAAAAAGGAGGGGAAGGAGGAGGAGGAGGAGGGGAGGGGAGGGGGGGAGGGGAGAGAGAGGAGAGAGAAAAGAGAGGGGGAGAGAGAGAGGGGAGAGAGAAATAATGGTGTGCGGGTGTGTGTGTGTGTGTTTTGTGTGTGTGTGCGTGGGTGCGGGGCGTGCGTGCGTGCGTGCTTTGCGCGCGCGTGCGTGCGTGGTGCGTCCCGTGCGTGGTGCTTTGGTGCGATGTGCGTGCGTGGTGCACGCGGCGCGTGCGGGGCGGCGTGGTGGTGGGGTGGGGTCCCTTTGCGTGGTGCGTGGGAGAAGAGAGAGGGAGGAGAGAGAGAGAGAGGGACAGAGAGGGAGGAGAGAACGAGAATAATCAAAAAACAAATGAGTAAAAGAGAAATAGAATACAGCTGGGAAGGGGGGGATGGAAGTAGGAAAAAAAGACACGATAGACAGTGAGAGAAAAAAGAGACACGATAAAACATTTAGAAAACCCAAAGAGAAAAGAAAGTGAGAACAAAAGAAAAAGACAGTAGGAACAAAAGGAAAAAAATTAGTAGAGAAAAAAAAAGGGGAGAAAAGAAAGTAGAGAAAAAAAAGAAAAGAAGTAGAGAAAAAAAAGGGAAAAGATAGAAAAGAAAAAAAAAGGGAAAAAAGATAGAAAAAGGAAAAAAAAGGGGAAAAGTTTAGTGGGAAAAAAAAAAGGAGAAAAGACAGTAGAGAAAAAAAAGGGAGAAAAGACAGTAGGGGAACAAAAAAAGAAAGATGGGAGAAAACAAAAGAAAAAAGAAAGTAGAGAACAAAAGAAAAAAGCAGTAGAGCCAAAAGAAAAAAATTTGTAGAAAAAAAAAGAGAAAAAATGGTAGAGAAAAAAAGAAAAAGAAGTAGGAACAAAAGAAAGGAAAAGTGAGAACAAAAGAAAAAAGACTTTTAGGAAAAAAAAAGAGAAAAAAAAAGGGTAGAGAAAAAAGGAAAAACAATAGTAGAGAAAAAAAGAGAAAAGACAGTAGGAACAAAAGAAAAAAGACTTTTAGAGAAAAAAGGAAAAGATAGTTAGGAAAAAAAGGAAAAAAGTAGAAAAAAAAAGAAAAAAAAAAGCCCAGTAGAGAACAAAAAAAGAAAAGACAGTAGAGAACAAAAGAGAAAAGACAGTAGAGAACAAACGAAAAAACATAGTAGAAAAACAAACGAAAAACGATGTGGGGAAAACAAAAGAAAAAGATAGTAGGAAAAAAGAAAAAAGATGGACATTTAGAGAAAAAAAAGGGGGAAAAGAAGCAGAAGGAAAAAAAGGGGAAAAAGATAGACGTAGAAAAACAAAAAGAAAACAAAGAAGTAGAGAAAACAAAGGGAAAGAGAAGTAAAAGAGAAGATAGGAGAAGAAAGTAGAGGATCAAGGAGAGGAAAAAGTGAGAGTTGTTACGAAGCAGAGAGAGGAGGAGAGAGAGGGGGAAAAGGGGAGAGGGGAGAGGGGAGGGAAGGGGAGGAGAGGGAGAGAGAAAGAGAGAGGAGAGAGGGGATGGGGGGAAAGTCACAATAAAAAAGATTCGGGAAAAGGGAAAAAAGGAAAGGAGAGGGAAGAAATTTTTCAAAACCACCGGCTTAAATCATTCCAATTACCCCATCGTTTTCCCCCCTGATTGGTTCTTTTTACCAGGGAAGCAGGGGCCCACCTTCGTTTCAGGGAAATCTGTGATAGATTTTAGAGAGGGGGCCGTGCAGTTAAGGGGGGGAGAGAGAGAGAGGGGGAAGAATGAGGAGAGAAGGAGGAAGAAGAAAGAAAAGAGAGGGGAATGGGGTTGTTTTGTGTGTGGTGTGTGTGTGTGGGTGTGTGTGTGTGTGTGTGTGTGGGGTTGGTGGGGGGAAGGGGAATTTGTTTTACGTTCGTCAAAATTTGGGTTTGATTGGAGTTAAATAAATTTTGTTTCCCAATTTTAAAACTATTATCAAAAAAGAAAAGGGGGAGATGTGGTTACAGGGAAAAACAAAAAAAAAGGATAGATGAATTGAGGACAGAAATTTAAAAAAAATTTAGAAAAAAATTAACTAAAAAAATTAATTTTACGATTATGATTAAAAAATTTTCCCTTTAAAGGGGATTTCCCCAAAAGGTTACCTTTAAATTTTAAAAAGAGAAAAATGGCAAACGAATTTTAAAAAGTCAAACCTTTAAACATCCCCAGTGAGATTTGGGTTATAAACCATTAAAAAAAGGGGTTTGTTAGTTCAAAATAAAAAAAATGTTGAATAAAAGATCCCCACATACGCAAAAGTCTTTGGGGCAAAAATTGGTTGTAGGGGAAATTACTTAAAATTTAAAAGTCGGGTAGAAACGGTCGGCTAATCGACAAAATTTTGGGAAGGAGTTTGTGACGAGGTTTTGTTGGGAATGTATTGACTCCGAAATCCCCCGTTTTATAGGACAAATTTTTCCTTGTTTTTTTTAAAGGAAATAAATTTAAATTTTACCAAATATATTTTTGCCCCCCTTTTTCCCTGCTTTTTTCGGCTTGACCCTTTAAAAAAAGGGGTGTGCGATGGCCCCAAAGGGAAAATAAACCCTTTTACCTTTCATGTAAAGACAATAACATGTTTTAATTAAAATAAAAATTTCCCTCTCTTTGTGTATTTCAAAAAAATACAAATTTTTTAATCCAAATGTAAATTAACCCAAAAAAAAGGATTTTTAAAAAGAGAGGGGGCCAAGGGAAAATTTTAAATAATTTAATCCCATAGGACAGCAACTAGTTCAGCTTTTAATTTTTGGGAAGGCCCCTTCCCGAAAAAATATGTTTTTTTTGGGCTTTGAATTGGAAATTCCCAAAGCCGACCGCATCCCATCTCGAACGGACCCCGGCAGTGTTATATTTAAAAATTTTAAGTTGGTAAACTTTTCTTCCTTGTCAATTTTGACAGATATGTTTAAAAACTGCGGCGAAATCCTTTATTTAGTTTCAGAAAAAAAAAAATTTTTTTAAACTGTTACTTCCGTTATTTCCAAAGGGGGGGGTACCGGCGGCAACCCTGTACGCAGGCGCTCCCTTTTGTGGGTCAACCCTTTTGATGAATTAAAAAGTCTGAAACATATGAACAAAAGGTTTCTTAAATTTGAATTTTTCTGTGTTTTTTTTTCAAAAAAAATCAATGTGGATCGTGGATTTAACTTTTCAAGGTGCCCCGAAAATCCGTCTAACTTATTTTAAGAACTTTTTTTCCCTTTCTTCATCAAGTGGAAAAAAGGCCCTTCCCTATTTTTAAGTTCAGAGGATTTTGGAGGCCGGGTCACCCGGGGCCCAACTTTAAAGGGTTACTGTAATTTTTGGGAAAGTTTTTTTAAAAATTGGCGATCGCAAAACCGGGAAAAGAATATTTCCCTGTCCGTAAGTCAATCTTGATCTTTAACAAGATGGTTGTACATGCAACAAAACTTTAGGACCCTTTCCCCAAAGGAGAATGATTTTGCCCAATTTTTAAAAAATTTCAAATTTTTTAATGTTTTAGTAAAAATTGAGAAAAATATGTTTTTTCAGTTTAGTTTTGGGTAAGTGGGAACCCCAAAAAAAATTTTACTTAATTTTTAAAAAAAATTTCCCCCGGGTCCCCCCAAAAAAAAAGGAATATAGGGGGTTTTATTGGGTTATTTCCATTGTTAAAGAGAACCAAATGTGTCTTTTCAAAAAGGAATGAAACCCATTAAAATTGCATATAAAAATTTAATTTACCCAGTCGTGCTAAAAGAGTTCTAAATAATTTATGTGACGTAATTTTGGTTTTTTCTTTTAAAGATACTTTAAACCCTATTGCAATGTATCAGATATTGAGTATTGGGTATTTGTGAAAAAATGTTTAAAAGGGCATTTTTGCTTTAAATTTGGGAAATTAAAAGGGGGAAAGTTTATAACCCTTTTTAAATTCCCAAAATTTATTTTTAAAGATTTTGGGGGATAAATAAAAAGTCACCCAACTTTGGTCATTTGTGTTCCATTTAAAAAATGATTTAAACTAATTTTTGACGTGACCAAAAAGGGCCCAAATTTTGTTTTAATTTATTAAAAAATGGGTGGGGCCCATTTAATTTTAAAGCTTTATTTAAGATCAAAAAAAGGAAGCAAGGCCCACTTTTCTTTTCCCCAAATGTTTTTAATTTGAGTAGTTAGTCGTGTAGGGGGATCAATTGAAATTCGTCCTTTTTTTAAACCAGATTGTTGTGAAAAAAAATCCCTCATTTTTATAAGAAATTTGGCCCAATTCTAAAATTTATTATTTTTTCCAGGATTTTTCCGTATGGGACGTGATGAAATGGGTCTTTGCTGGGCGTTCAGAGGGTTTTGTGTGTGTGTGTGTGTGTGTGTGTGTGTGTGTGTGTGTGTGCGTTGTGGGGAGGCGCACGCGTGCTGTCTTGTGTGCGTGTGGGGGCCAGCCCATGTATTGTTACATGGTATTAGGTAAACCCGGTTGTGCGTCCCCTTCAGTGCATGGCGCGGCGCGCGCGCGCGGGGGTGTGTGTGTGTTTTGGGAGAGGGGCCCACAGGAGAGAGGCAGTGACAAGAGCAGAAACGAGAGAGGGAGGGGAGAGAGAGAGAGAGAGGAGAGAGAGAAAAGGAGAGAGAGGCGTGAAAAGAGACAGAAAAGGGGAGAGAGGGGAACGAGGAGAAAGAGAAAAAGAGAGAAGAGGGGCGTCAATGAAAAAAAAATGCCAAAAAAGAAACAAAATGAGGGAATTTGACGGTGAAGAAAAAAAGGAACGGGAAAAAGCAGGGGGAAAAAAAGGAGGGGACGAAATTTTAAAAAAGATAGTTGGGAGAAACTGGAAGGAGAGACAAGTCAGAAAAAGGGAAAAGTAAGTAGGAAAAAAAAGAAAAGGAAAATTGTGGGGCGAGAGAAAAGAGGGGAAAAAGAGAGAAGGAGGGGAGAGGGAGAGAGAGAGGGGGGGGAGAGGGGGGGGGTGAGGAGAGGGGGGGGAGAGGAGGGGGAAAGGAAAAGAGGGGGAGAGGGGGGGGGGGGGAGGAGAGGGGGGGGGGGAGAGAGGGGGAGAGAGGAGAGGGAGAGGGGGGGGAAAAGGAGAGAGGGGGGGGAGAGAGGGGAGAGAGGGAGGGAGAGAGAGAGAAGAGGAGAGGGGAGAGAGAGGGAGAGGGGATTTTTTTTGTAACTGGAAGGACACATTTTCTGCAGGTTTGGGGAAATTGTTTTGTCTGGCTTTCAGTGTTTTTTGGGGTTTTTGTTCAAGAGTCAGGAGGGAAAGCCCAAAAATGTGGGTCTTCGCTCTGACAGCCCACCCCAAAGGACGATAGTATAGGGTTTTTAAAAACATCGGCCCGTTAAATAGGGCATACACCCGGGCTTTCAGTTTTTGATCAGGATCATTTTTTTTTTGTTTTAAGAAAAAAAAAAAAAAGATTTGAAAAGACAACTCTGGTTCCCTGTTGAGGAAACGGGGTGAAAGGGCCCCCAAACCAATTTTTGTTTACGGAACCCCAAATTTGCCCGCATGGGGAACAAAATCAAACCCAAAGTTAAACGAAGAATCAATCCCTTTTAAAATTTTCTAAAGGGAAAAAACGGATGGGAGGGGGGGGTTGAGATGAGAGAGAAAAGAGAGAGAGAGAGAGAGAGACAGAGACCAAAAGAGGAGAGAGGCGGGGGGGGGAGGGCGAGGAGGGGGGGAGGAACTGAGGAGTAATTTGAAATGAGAAAGATGAAGAGAGAGAGAGAGAGGGGGGAGAGGGGAGAAGAGAGAGAGGGGAGGTGGAGAAAGGGGAGGTTGGGGGAGAGGGGAAAAACAGGGGGGAGGGGGGGGGAGGGGAGAAAAGGGGGGGGGGGAGAGGGGGGGGGGAGGGGCCGAGGAGTTAGGGAGAAAGGGGTGGGGAGAAAGAAGTGAGGGGGAAAAAGGAAAAGGAGAGGGAGAAGAGAGGGGAGAGAGGAGGAAAAAGCGAGAGGAGGAAGCGGGGGAGAGAGAGAGGGGGAAAGAGGGTGATTGGGTCTGAGGAAAAGAATTTTCAAGTAGAAAAAAAAACGAGGAAAGGAAGGGGGGAAAGGGGGAGGGAGAGGGAGAGGGGAGGAGAAGGGGAGAGAGAGAGAGGGGAGAGAGAGTTTTCTTTTCCCCCCTTACCGTCCTCCCCGCACGCACGCACCAAAAACACACACACAACCAACACACACACACACACCACCCAACACAACCACACCCAACCCCATGCACACACGAAAGCACACCACACACAACACAACACACACCCACACACAACCCCAAACAGGGGCCCCCACACAGGCCCCCACACACAAAAACCCCACACAAAACAAAACACAAAAACCACCACACAAACCCCAAAACCACACACACACACACACCAAAACCCCACACACCACACCCCCTTGCTTTATTTTCTTTCCATCATTGTTTTTTTTGTCTGTTGTTAATGTAAGTTTCACTATTGATTTTGCGTTTGGTGTTTTTTTTTCGATGCCCCAGGTGGGCGGGGGACGTTGAAGCAATACAAGACCTCTTCTCTCTCTCTCTTCCTCCTCCCTCCCCCCCTTTCCCCTTTTTCTCTCTTCTCTCTCTCTCTCTCTCTCTTTTTCTTTTCCCCCTCTTCTCTCTTTGTTAGGGAAAGACAAATAAATTTATTTTCCCTTTTTTTTAATTTCCCTGGTGGTATGAATTTCCACGGGGTTTTAGACTGTGGTTTTTTCGCAATTTGTGCCAAGGCAAAGGACGATATAATTTAGCCCCGTTCATGTTGGTCGGCATCAGGGAAAAGAAAGCCCCTTTTTGGGGAGGGCCCAAAACGGTTTGGGTGTTTTCAAGATCCGCCCTGATGGTGGTTTCCCCGTATGCTGTCGTGAATGATTTTTTTATTGGTAATTACCCGCCTGGGTTTTTTGTCCCTTTTTTTCCCTTTTCCCCTCAAATCCCTTTCCCAAGACCGCCTTTTTTTTTTTTTTAAAAGTTTTTCCAAGTTTCGTAGTAGTGGTGGAGAATTGTTTTTCTGCACTTGTTTTACCCGGGCTGTTTTTGTTTCCCCCATTACTGACCCTCGAAAAAGCGAGAATGCAAAAAGTGTAGGTTTGGGCTTCCAACATTAAATTGGGGGGGGTTTCGAAAATTGAGAAGACAACTTTTGCTCGTGCTTCGTTTTCCCCTGTCCTAAATGGGGTTTGTTTTTTTCTGATGATAAAACCCCAAAAGGGGCGAAATGGGATTGGGGTTTTTTCCCCGTAATCTGTTTTTTAAAGTTTTGGCGGAAAATAATGCCCGGGCTTTTTTAAAAAATTTCTTCAATGAACTTTTTGGTAAATCGTGAGAAAAGGGATTTCATAGGGAAAATGGTGTTATGACAAAATTTTTAGCAGTGTCGGCACTCGTGTGATTGACAAGTGCTTGGGGATTGAACAAAAGGCCTTTACCCCCCTGATTTGGCCCCCTTTTTTCAAACCCTTGTTTCCTTCAGTGGGAAACCCGAAGAAAAAGGCCCAAAATGCCCGCCGTATATTTTATGAGTTTTTACAAAATAAATTGAAACCCTTTTTAGCGAAATTTAAATTTTTTTTTTAGTGCTTTATTTTATTTTTCATTCTTCCAAATTTGCCGGAGCTTCGGGTTTCGAACCTTGGTGGGTGCGAAACCATGTGGTGTTTCCCTTGGACGCCAAAGGGGGAAACCCCGGAAAAATAAGTCGTGTCCCCCCTGATGGGGTCCCCAACAAATGGCGAAAAGGGGGCACTGAGTAGGGGAAAAAATGAATGGTTCTGTTTTCAAATTGGGTGGCGATGGTTTACCCCTGTGCTGTGGGTGAAGGGTTTTAATGTATTTGGGAACCTATCGTTTTTTTTTTTGGGTATCCGTTTTTTCTTTCTCTCACAGCCCTTGTTTTTATTTTGTGTATTTGTTTGAAAAATTTTCAAGTAAATTTTTGTGATGACGGGGGGGAATTGGTAGCCCGCCCCTTGGGTTTTTCCCCCGTTTTGTGTGTGTGGGTTGGGGTGTTTTTTGTGTGTGGGGTGTTTTGGGGGTTGTGTGGTGCGTGCGGGGCGTGCGGGGCGGGGTGCTGCGTGTGGGGCGTTTTGCGTGCGTGCGTGCGTGCCCTGGGGGCGTGCGTGGGTGGTGCGTGCGTGCGTGCGTTTCGGCGCGGGGTGTGGGGGTATGTTTGCGCTGGGTTGGGTGGGAAGGGGGGTGTGTGGGGTGCGGTTGCGGGACACAATACCACACGTTCCACCAAAACAAAACCCCACACACAAGACGCACGCGGGGCACGGTGGGAATGCAAGCCCCTCTTCTCTCTCCCCCCTCCTTTTTCTCTTTTCCCCTTTCTCTCTCTCTTCTCCTTTCTCTTCTCTGTATGTCTCTTTTTCTTGTATGTTTTCCCTTTTCTCTCCACACACATGCACGCCCCAGCCGAAACACACACACACCCCGGAAAACCCCACACATTTTCACCTTTTAGTCCCTGTATTCCCCCCCATTCTTTTTGTTTTTGTTTTGCCAATTTTGGCTATTGTTTTGTGGGGGATTTTTGCTGGTGCTTGCAAAGGGGGGATAGTGGAGGGGTGTTTCAGGGTTTTTGTTTATCCCGGGGAGGGGAATTTTTTTTGTTTTCCATAAATTACAGTCCCTGCCGGGGTTGCCCTTTTTTCCAAAATGATGGAGGCATCGCCCTGTGGTTTTGGGAGGACAGTCGAGAATGAGTGCCTTTTGCCCCACGAGAGGAAAAAGGGGGGGAAAAAAGAGGGAGGGGGGTGGTGGAAAGTGAGGAGAGAGGGGTGGAAATGAGAGTTTGGGAAAGGGAAGATTGAAGAAGAATGGCGAGGGAAAGGGGGGGAAAAAGAAGAGGAAAAAAGGAATTGGAAAGTTTATTGGAGAGAGGAAAAGAGGAGGGGGGGTGGGGGAGAAGAGGAGGGGGGGGGGGGGAGAGGGAGGGGAAAAGGGAAAGGCAAGGGTTGGTTTTTGGGGTTTAGGGGGGAGGAAAAGAGAAAGGGGGAGGGGGGGGAGGGGGGGAAAAAGGGGGGATGTGGGGGGGGAGAGGGGGGATTGGAGGGGAGAGCGGAGAGAGAAAGGGGAGGAGTGGAGAAGGGTTTTTTATTTTGCTGGGGGGGTTTTTTTAAATAATTTTGGTTTGGTGGTTTGGGGGTTTTCTTTTTAACATAGTTTTGTGGGGGGGTTTTTTTTTTTAAAAATTTTTGGTGGGGGGGGGTTATTTTCTTTAATAATTTTGCTTGTTTTTTTTTTTCCTTCCTTTTTCTTCTCCCCCCCCCTCTGTATTTCCGGGGGCCGCCGGGGGCCCACAAATTTTGCCCGGCTCCCCCCTCAACCCCCTTTTCCGGGCCGGGGCCCGGGGCCCCCTTTACCCCCGGGGCCCCCCTTTTTCCCCCCCCCCCCTCTCCTCCCCCCTAAATACCCCGGGGCCCTTTTTAACTAATTTCCTGGGGGCCCCTCCTCCGCCTCTTATTTCCCATTTCCGGCCCCGCCCCTCCTTCTCCCTCCCCCCAACCAACCTTCTGCGCCCTTCTCTTCTATTTTTTCTCTTTCTCTCTTTTCTCTCTCTCTCTCTCTCTTCTCCTTTCCCCTCCCCCCTCTTAAAAATTTTGGGGTTTCCGGCCCCTTTTTTTCTTCTTTCTCCCCCTTTCTCTCTTCTCTTTTCTAGCAAATTTTTTCCTGCTCGCGGCCCCTTTTTCAACTTTCCCTTCTCCTCTCTCTTCTTCTCTTTCTCTCCTCGCTCTCTCTTTTCCCCTTTTTTAAATACTTTCCTGCTTTTGCCCCCCTTTTCTCTCTTCTTTTCTCTCTCTTCCCCTTAACTTCTTTCCCGGGTCGCCGCTCTTTTCTCTCTAAAATTTTTTCGGTCTTTTCTCTCTAAAAAATATTTTTCCCCTTCTCGCTCGTTTTTTTCTCTCTTTAAAATACTTTCCTGTCGTGCCCTTCTTCTCTAAAATTTTTTCTCTCTCTCTCTATTCTAAAATACTTTCCCCCGCCCCCCCCCCTTTTCTCTCTTCTCTCTTAAAAAAATTTCCCTGCTCGTTCCCCTCTCTCTAAATTTCTTTCTGTCGCTCGGGTCGCTCTCTTCTTTAAAAAATTTCCTGCTCGCTCTTCCTTCTTTCTTTTCCCCTTTTTCTCTCTCCCTTTTTTCCTTTTCTCTCTTCTCTTCCCCTCCCCTTCTCCCCCTCTTCTCTCCTTCTTAAAATACCCCCCCTTCTGCCCCCTTCTCTCTCTCTTCTTCCCCTCTCTCTTCTTCTCTCTCTCTTCTCTCTCTTTTCCCCTTTTCTCTCTTGCTACTTTCCCGTCCCTCTCTCTCTCTTCCCTTCTCTTTTTCCTCTTCCTCTCTCTCTTCTTTAAATTTCTTTTTCCCGTCGCCCTCTCTTTTCTCCCTTCTAACAATTTTTCCCGCCTCGCTCTTTCTCTCTCTTCCCCAAAATACTTTTACCCGTTGTTTTTTAAATTTGGGGTTTTTTTTTTCCTTTCCAAAATTGAAATTTGGGGGTTTTTTTTTTGTTTAAAAGATTTTTTTGAAAATTTTCACATGTCTGAATTTTGGGGGTCTTTTTCCCTGAAGGGATGGGGTGACCGGGGGTTGGGAGTAAAAATAAAGAACACTTGATTGTATAACAAAAATTAAATTAAAAACATCTTTGATTTCGCGGGAAAGGTGGAGAAAAGTAAAAAACAACCCCTTGTCCTTGTTGTTTTGGAGAACCCTTCTTTTGCTTTTCGGGGATTTCTTTTTTAACTTTTTCAAGCACAAAAACATTGTCACCAGTACGGAGAAAGGGGTTGTTTTCTTTAAAAACCCAAATTTCTTTAAAAAGGGTTATTCCTCCAGTCAAACTCCAAAGACTAACAATATTAAAAAAGTAAAAGAAAAGTCCCGACCTCCCCGCCCCCCCACCCCCCAACCCCCCCCTTCTTCCCCCTTTTTACCTTCAATTTGGCGTGTGTAATTTCTTTGGCAATTTTATTCTCTGAAGTCTTCGAATTTTAACTGAAGTTTTTTTCGCCCGTTTGGAAACCCAAATTTCGGTTTCAGGGTTTTTTAAATTTCCGTGTAGGTTGGGGTGATTGGTTTTAAATTTATTCCAGGGCATCATTTTCATTAAAGTAAATAACAGCCCAGGATACGAGCTCGATTAGTGCCCATGTATGTGGGCGCGCACGTGTGTGTGTGTGTGTGTGTGTGTGTGTGTGTGTGTGTGTGTGTGTGTGTGTGTGTGTGTGTGTGTGTGTGTGTGTGTGTGTGTGTGTGTGTGTGTACTCGCGCGTGCGTGCGCTCACGCACGAATGCGTTTACACACATAATCAGAGACAAAATACAGAGAGAGAGAGAGAGAGAGAGAGGGGGGGGGGGAGAAAGACAGACAGAGACAGAAACGGAAACAGAGACAGAGAGAAAGAGAGATTGTGACTGTGTGAGTAGACTGGTAAAACTAGTTAACGTGCTGCAAGATTGGACCAAACATATTATGCAGAGAAAGAGACACAGAGAGAACGAGTGAGGGAGCGGGAGGTGGGTGTATTGAGATATATATATATATATATATATATATATATTATATATATATATATATATAGAGAGAGAGAGAGAGAGAGAGAGAGAGAGAGAGAGAGAGAGAGAGAGAATGGGAAGATTGAGGAAGAACTGGCAAGCGGTGTAGAAGATGAAACATAGAACTGGAAAGTATAATAGAGAGAGACAGAGAGAGAGAGAGAGAGACAGAGAGAAAGAGAGAGAGAGAGAGAGAGAGAGAGAGAGAGGAGAGAGAGAGAGAGAGAGAGAGAGAGAGAGAGAGAGAATGGAAAAGTATGTTAGAGGGAGAGAGCAATGACGGGAAAGTATGTTAGACAGAGAGAGAGAGAGAGAGACAGAGACAGAGACAGGGAGAGAGACAGAGAGAGAGAGAGAGAGAGAGAGAATGGGAAAGTATGTTTGGCAGACAGAGAGCGAGAGAGAGAGAGGCTGGGATCAAAAGCTACGAAATACATGTTTTATGTCAGTTTTCTTGCCCATAACAGGTGTGAATAACAATGAACACTGTGGTCACAAAAGGGAAAAATGCACATGGACATACACCGCAATCGCATGTTTCATGCTTTGCAGCGAAAATCAAACTTCAACAGAATCCTATCCTAAATCTGGCCCATGGTCTTTGAATGTGTGTGTGCATGGTGAGACACAGATGACGGCTGAAGGTCAGCGAGTGCTGGACGTGAGAAGAAACAATTCATCACCCTCAGGACCACAGGAAGCCACGCCATCTCTGGCTGTGACAGTCAGTTCGCGCCTGTCTGTAGATTCACTTCTAACGCTCTGTTTTCAGCACCATGCTGCGCTTCCCAGACCACGCCCAAACCAAATCCATGCACAGTGACAAAGATTTCACATGCCCACGTGGTACAGTTTTGACTTTGCAACGAAATGAGCATTGTGTATAGTATATTTTGTTCGGATACATATATATTGTCCACAATTCTTCGGAGTCAAAATCTAGTGTATTTCATGCCTTTACGAAGTAAGAAGTCTGCATGTTTTACAATAAATAAGCGCCTATGAGATGTAAGAGTGACGTTCATAAAGATCTTTAAAGAAATTAAATGCATTCTCTATGCACCCCATGTCTTGCGTCAAACCCCACATTTCTAAACCGTATGTTACAACGGGTTGTATGAGCGTCGGTATTTTAACAATATATTTGAAGAGAGCAAAAAAAAAAAAAAAAAAAGAAACGTTTTGTGATAATGTATACACCTTTTCTGGCTCTACCAGCAAGGTGCAGCTGAATGAGTTGAAAACCCATAATTCTTGTTAAAAATGTACCTCTACATAAATCCCTAAACATGCTGATAATTTCAACGTTTCATCGTCAAAAGACCTTTTCACAAATGAGTACAATATCAGCTGTTCCAGCATTCAATGACATGAGATTTTCCTAAGTTGAGCTGGATACAGAACCCAGATGATGGAGAGCTTCCAGATCGATTTTTTCCTCATTTGTTCAAGGATAGTGTTTGCTAGAATAATGAAATAAAAGTACAAGTTACACGGCGTCTCTTCACTTTGTTCACACCTATGCAGCACTGAATTTACACATCAGGATTATCCTTCAGTTTCTCCACAGCAGTCTCTGGCTCTTTGAAACGAGAGACCATGTTGGTTAACAAAAAAAAACTAACGTCTTAAGCAGGTTCAAACTGCTGGTCATTGACTTGAACATGTTCTCTAATTTTTGCTCTAAAATGCGAAGTAGGTTGCATACTGTGCGGAGATTTGTACTATCCTATTCTGGCTGTTCTTCCGTAGTGTTGAGTTTTACCTGTCATCAGCAGCACAGAGACTGGACCTTGATCAGCATCATCACGTCAGTCAGTTTCTGGAATTTGTCATCGGCCTGTGTGCCCCGACGGTCGAAACTTTGGCTGCAACTTTTTTCCCCGACAACTTCGGTGACAGTAGTTTGAAAAGATTTCACTCACAGTATCTCCACGAATCGAGAGAAGTTACCTGAGATTGTAGGGGGGAGGGTGGGGTGGTGGTGGAGAGGGGGGTGGTGGCTGAATATCAACTCTAAATGACGGTAGACAATCACTGTCCTGAGAGAAAAGGGGGACAAATGGAAATCAACACATGAAAAAGGTGAGGGACGCACTGTAAAGGACGCACAACGTCGTCATACACAGCCCAAAAAGAGAGTCAAAGTATATACTGTGATAGGCTCCAAGCACATCTTCAATCTTGCCATGATATTGCTATTATGCGTGCAGAATCACACACACACACACACACACACACACACACACGCACGCACGCACGCACGCACGCACGCACGCACGCACGCACGCACGCACGCACACACGCGCGCGCGCGCGCGCTCACATATTCATCACAAGAGAGTACAGCACATTAAAAGAGATAGGCTGACATGTGGTAGCAGCGATGGGGGCAGTGAGAAGCAGAAAGCCATCTTTTAGCGGATAATAAACCATCATTAAAGTATTTTGCACGTCAGTCTGCGTCCCAATTGCGGTCTACACCGTGACATAAAGAAAGCGGAATTAAGAGAGAGAGAGAGAGAGAGAGTGAGAGAGAGAGAGAGAGAGAGAGAGAGAGGAGAAGAAGAGAGAGAGAGAGAGAGCGTAGGGGACATGGAATACGCAATGGAGAATGTGAGGGATAAACAGACCAAGAAAGAGATGCTGCGACACACACACACACACACACACAACACACACACACACACACACACACACACACACAGACGCGCGCACGCACGCACGCACGCACGCACGCACGCGCACACACACACACACACACACACACACACACACCATCTTACCTTAATGATGTGTGTGTGTGTGTGTGTGTGTGTGTGTGTGTGTGTGTGTGTGTGTGTGTGTGTGTGTGTGTGTGTGTGTTACACTAAATGTTAACATCTACCTAATGTTGAGTAATGTAGGCTCTATCAGTCGACTTACCTGACTGTGCTGAAACTGTGGTTTCATGTCAACATTGGGTGATTGTTGTTGTCCAATTTGTGCAGAACATCGCTCTCTC
>JAFLJL010018314.1:17500-20710 GCA_018398815.1 Conus ventricosus | reverse complement strand
GCAGCATGAAGCCCCTTAAACCCCCTTAAAGGGATCCCAAAAGCCCCTTCAACCCCCCAAGTGTGCAGCATTTTTGAGGGAAAGGGGGAAAACCCAAAACCCACCGAAGTTGGGGAGCATTCAAGATACTTCAACCCTACCCATTGATAAAGATTGATCAGCAGCAGTACTTCAAACCACCTTGAAGTGCAGATAAGACCCTTCAAGCCACCCTTGAAGATTGATGCAGCAGTGAAGACCCTTCAACCCACCCAGAAGATTGATGCAGCAGTGAAGACCACTTCAACCCACCCTTGAAGATTGTCAGCAGCGGTGAAGACCTTTAAACCCACCCTTGAAGATTGATGCAGCCGTGAAGACCCTTCAACCCACCCAGACGATTGATGCAGCAGTGAAGACCCTTAAACCTATTAGAAGATTGATGCAGCAGTGAAGACACTTCAACCCACCCTTGAAGATTGATACAGCAGCGGTGAAGACCCTTCAACCCACCCTTGAAGATTGATGCAGCAGTGAAGACCCTTCAACCCACCCAGAAGATTGATGCAGGCAGTAAAGACACTTCAAACCCACCCAGAAGATTGATGCAGCAGTGAAGACCCTTCAACCCTATCAGAAGATTGATACAGCAGTGAAGACCTTCAACCCACCCTGAAGATTGATGCAGCAGTGAAGACCCTTCAACTCTATCAGAAGATTGATGCAGCAGTGAAGACCCTTCAACCCACCCTTGAAGATTTGATGCAGCAGTGAAGACCCTTCAACCCTATCAGAAGATTGATGCAGCAGTGAAGACCCTTCAACCCACCCAGAAGATTGACGCAGCAGTGAAGACCATTCAACCCTATCAAAAATTGATATAGCAGTGAAGACCCTTCAACCCTATCAGAAGATTGATATAGCAGTGAAGCCCCTTTAAACCCACCCTTGAAGATTGATGCAGCAATGAAGACCCTTCAACCACCCAGAAGGTTGATGCCGCAGTGAAGACCCTTCAACCCTATCAGAAGATTGATACAGCATGAAGACCCTTCAACCATTATCAGAAGATTGATACAGCAGTGAAGACACTTCACCCACCCAGAAGATTGATGCAGCAGTGAAGACCCTTCAACCCACCCAGAAGATTGATGCCGCAGTGAAGACCCTTCAACCCACCCTTGAAGATTGATGCAGCAGTGAAGACACTTCAACCACCAGAAGATTGATGCAGCAGTGAAGACACTTCAACCCACCAGAAGATTGATGCAGCAGTGAAGACCCTTCAACCCACCCAGAAGATTGATGCAGCAGTGAAGACCCTTCAACCACCCAGAAGATTGATGCAGCAGCAGTGATGAGACCCTTCAACCCACCCAGAAGATTGATACAGCAGTGAAGACACTTCAACCCACCTAGAAGATTGATGCAGCAGTGAAGACACTTCAACCCACCCAGAAGATTGATGCAGCAGTGAAGACCCTTAAACCCTAATCAGAAGATTGATACAGCAGTGAAGACCCTTCAACCCACCCTTGAAGGTTGATGCAGCAGTGAAGATCCTTCAACCCACCCAGAAGATTGATGCAGCAGTGAAGACCCTTCAATTCACCCTTGAAGATTGATGCAGCAGGAAGACCCTTCAACCAATCCTTAAAGATTGATGCAGCAGGGAAGACCCTTCAACCCACGAGAAGGTTGAATGCAACAGTGAAGAACCCTTCAACCCTATCAGAAGATTGATGCAGCAGTGAAGACCCTTCATCCCACCCAGAAGATTTATGCAGCAGTGAAGACCCTTCAACCCTACCAGAAGGTTGATGCATCAGTAAAGACCACTTCAACCCACCCAGAAGATTGATGCCGCAGTGGAGACACTTCAAACCACCCTTGAAGATTGATGCAGCAGTGAAGACCTTCAACCCTATCAGAAGATTGATGCAGCAGTGAAGACACTTCAACCCACCCAAAAGATTGATGCCGCAGTGAAGACCCTTCAACCCTATCAGAAGATTGATACAGCAGTGATAGACCCTTCAACCCACCCTTGAAGATTGATGCAGCAGTGAAGACCCTTCAACCCACCTTGAAGATTGATGCAGCAGTGAAGACCCTTCAACCCACCCTTGAAGATTGATGCAGCAGTGAAGTGCCTTCAATCCACCCTTAAAGATGATGCAGCAGTAAAGCCCTTCAACCCACCCAGAGATTGATGCAGCAGTGAAGACACTTCAACCCACCCTTGAAGATTGATACAGCAGCGGTGAAGACCCTTCACCCACCCTTGAAGATTGATGCAGCAGGGAAGACCCTTCAACCAACCCTTGAAGATTGATGCAGCAGGGAAGACCCTTCAACCCACCCAGAAGGTTGATGCAACAGTGAAGACCCTTCAACCCTATCAGAAGATTGATGCAGCAGTGAAGACCCTTCAACCCATCCTTGAAGATTGATGCAGCAGTGAAGACCCTTCAACCCTACCAGAAGATTGATGCAGCAGTGAAGACCGTTCAACCCTACCAGAAGGTTGATGCATCAGTAAAGACCCTTCAACCCACCCAGAAGATTGATGCAGCAGTGAAGACACTTCAAACCACCCTTGAAGATTGATGCAGCAGTAAAGACCCTTCAACCCACCCTTGAAGATTGATGCAGCAGTGAAGACACTTCAACCCACCATGAAGATTGATGCAGCAGTGAAGACACTTCAACCCACCCTTGAAGATTGATACAGCAGGAAAGACCCTTCAACCCACCCAGAAGATTGATGCAGCAGTGAAGACACTTCAACCCACCCAGAAGATTGATGCAGCAGTGAAGACACTTCAACGCACCCTTGAAGATTGATACAGCAGGAAAGACCCTTCAACCCACCCAGAAGATTGATGCAGCAGTAAAGACCCTTCAACCCACCCTTGAAGATTGATACAGCAGCGGTAAAGACCCGTCATCCCACCCTTGAAGATTGATGCAGCAGTGAAGACCCTTCAACCCACCCAGACGATTGATGCAGCAGTGAAGACCATTCAACCCTATTAGAAGATTGATGCAGCAGTGAAGACACTTCAACCCACCCTTGAAGATTGATACAGCAGCGCTGAAGACCCTTCAACCCACCAGAAGATTGATGCAGCAGTAAAGACACTTCAACCCACCCAGAAGATTGATGCAGCAGTGAAGACCCTTCAACCTATCAGAAGATTGATACAGCATTGAAGACCCTTCAACCCA
>JAFLJL010018314.1:5000-15000 GCA_018398815.1 Conus ventricosus | reverse complement strand
TTCCCGTTGTTTATCTGATAGTGGCATCGTTTTGGCGGCGTTTCTTTTCTTTTTTTTTCTTTCGTTTTTTTTCCTTTTTTCCGTTTTTTTCGTTTTGTTTTCGTTTTTTGTTTTTTTTTTGTTTTTGTTGTTGTGAAAACCACGCTAGTACTTCCTGGGCCACCCACGCCACTATGAAGAAAGCTGTCACTACCCCGTCTTCCTTCTCTTTTAAATCTGGCCTCCTGGGCAAGGTTGTCGCGCTGCTGAAGCCCTCTCCTATCAGTTTATCACGTGAATCAGGTGAAGTGGCCGGATGTTCCATCACTGTGCGTGTCTGGATGTGCCTTGCGAGGAGTAAACATCATGGTGTCATTTACCAGCACTCAGGCTTTTAACTGCCAGCATCTCGGAGGTTGTCATCCCTAATCCCCGTTGCCTCAAGTCATAATGCACGGTTGCCAAGTGACAGTCTTCTTTCAGATTACCCTACCCCACATCTTTTCTCACTCCCCCACCACCACCTCTTTTCTCACACAGCACCATCTGCGAAGTGACTCTCTCCTTTCAGATTATTAACACCCACCCACCCACCCCCCTCCACCCCCACCTCTGTTCTTACTCCCACTACCCTACCCCCACCTCTGTTCTTACTCCCCACCACCCCACCTCCACCTCTGTTTCTTACTCCCACCACCCCACCCCCACCTCTGTTCTTACTCCCCACCACCCCACCTCTGTTCTTACTCCCACCACCCCACCTCCATCTCTGTTCTTACTCCCCACCACCCCACCTCTGTTCTTACTCCCACCACCCCACCTCCACCTCTGTTCTTACTCCCCACCACCCACCTCCACCACTGTTCTTACTCCCACCCACCCCACCTCCACCTCTGTTCTTACTCCCCACCACCCCACCCCCACCTCTGTTCTTACTCCCACCACCCCACCTCCACCTCTGTTCTTACTCCCCACCACCCCACCTCCACCTCTGTTCTTACTCCCACTACCCCACCCCACCTCTGTTCTTACTCCCCACTACCCCACCCCCACCTCTGTTCTTACTCCCACCCCCCCACCTCCACCTCTGTTCTTACTCCCCACCACCCCACCTCCACCTCTGTTCTTACTCCCCACCACCCCACCTCCACCTCTGTTCTTACTCCCACCACCCCACCTCCACCTCTGTTCTTACTCCCACTACCCCACCCCACCTCTGTTCTTACTCCCCACTAACCCCACCCCCACCTCTGTTCTTACTCCCACCACCCACCTCCACCTCTGTTCTTACTCCCACCACCCCACCCCCACCCGTTCTTACTCCCCACCCCCCCCCCCACCTCTGTTTTACCCCACCACCCCACCTCCACCTCTGTTCTTACCCCCACCACCCCACCCCCCCTCTTTTCTTACCCCCCACCCCCCCCCCTCCACCTCGTTCTTACCCCCCACCACCCCACCCCACCTCTTTTCTTACTCCCCCCACCCCACCCCCACCTCTGTTCTTACCCCCCACCACCCCCCTCCACCCTGTTTTACTCCCCACCCCCCCACCCCCCCTCTTTTTTCCCTCCCCACCACCAACCTCCACCTCTGTTTTTACCCCCACCCCCCACCTCCACCCTTTTCTTACCCCTGCACAACCGGTTTTACCTTGTTTTTTTACCCGTTGTTTAATAGGAAAAAACACAACAGCTCCACTTTTATAATAACTGGCAATTGTAAAAGGGCCCCCCTCGGCGCTTTCGGCCAAAACCCAAACAACAATCATGTAACTCACTTCCTCCAAACAGCCCCGCTCTGTCCCCTCCAACATTTAAAACAACTCAACGAAATACAATTTTCCAACTTTTACTTTACGAAAAAAAAATTTAAACTCACATTCAGTTTTTAACATACATTTTTGCACACAAGATTCCCAATTAACTAAATACCAACCCTAAACATTACTTTTTTCAAAACCCAACTGCCCTCCCTAACAAACTACTTCCCCTAACTGTAACCTAAACTCACCTAACCCTGACCCCAAACCAAAAAAATAACTCCCAAGTGCCCAACAAAAAATTAAATTCACACCCACCTCTCCCAATTACCCACATTCTTACGACAACTTTCCCAACCCATGCCCCACCTCAAAACTTAACACTCGACTCAACACAAAAACCACAACACGCAACTGCGAACTTCACCCACACGCAAGCTCTCCATAACTTTACAGTTCACTCACCAACCGGTGGCAACAGCGGCCGCCCAGCTACAAACAGATGACTGCAAAAGCCGGAAAAATATTTAAAACCTAAACAACCTCTTTTTCCCTATTTCGAAACACCAAACCTCAATCGAAATGAACTAAAACGAAACCTGAAACCCGAGCTAACTTACCAAGGGCCCACACCTTCATGCATTCAAAAAAGACCGCACACGGGGGGGACACCGACTTTTTTTTCCCGGTTCCTCGGCTTCACCAAAGGGCCCATACCCAATGCGAGATTCTAAAAAATCCAAAAATTTTTAAACATCTCTAACCTTCCTGACATCACCTCCTTCCCCGGAGAAAAAAAAAAGAAAAAAACCAATTATTATTTTTTTTTTTTTTTTTTTAAAAGAAAACCAGTGCCCCGAGGGAGGAAAACCTCTGAAGATGGCTCCAAACGGGTTTTTTATCCTTTTGGGAAAAATCCCTTGTTTAAGAGCTTCAAAAAAACCCTCCACCAAGGGTAAAAAATTGAGTACCACACCAAAAATGCATTCCCCCCGACGCAAATGCCAACCCTTTTTAGAGTAATTTTCCATATTACCATCCTTTAAAATGAAAATTCCGTCAAATTTACATTACCAAACCCCCTGTCACGGGACAGGATACGAAAAAGTAACCGACTCCAAACAAGTCAAAAACCTCAGCCCCCCTCAAGGTTACACCCCCGTTGCTAAACTTCAAAAATCGACCAAGGCCCGGGGTCCCTATCCAAAAAATATTTTAAAATTTAAATAATAGAATCAACTACTTCTACATCAAATTTTCCATCCTTGGGTCAAACGTTGATTAAAAAAAAAAAAAATTTTTCCACCAAATGATTCTATTGTTTTCCATTTTTTTAACACCCAAACCCGAGTCAAAACTTTGTTGAAAATGTTTTCTTTCCCAAATGTTTTTATATGTCTTTTCACGTCCTTGAACAGTTCATTGTGTTTTGGCAATGCTGTAACGCAAATTTTTTTGCACATACAGTTTTTTAGAAAATTTTTATTTCACCTTTACGCGCAAAGGGCGGACTTGGGCCCTTTGAATAGTCACTCGCACACGTGAAGCAATTTAAATTTGCGATGGATGACACTAGGGATGCAGCGGGGGATACAGCGTCTTCCACCCTTGTTCCTGCAACAACCAATCTCACAGCAAAAAACTTTTTCTCCCCTAACAATTTAAATGCTAAAAAAAAGCATACCATCCGCATGCCCCCTCACTCCACCAGACGAGACAACAAATCCCTTTCAAAATTATTTGCCCCGGGGATTGGGCAAAATTGAAAATGATTAATCTGCAGGCAAGACCCCACGCAAAACACCGCTTTTGTTGTTTAGGCGTTTTCCAAGACCGAAAGCGGTTTGTATTTTCTCGACAATAAATGACGCCAAACAGATAGCCTGGAATTTCTCCAGGGCCCCAGATAACGAAAGGGCTTCTCGTTAATAGTTGAGTACCTTGTCTTCGGGGCCCAGGAGTCTCCTGCGCGTATAGGATTGGGCATTTGCCCCCCCTGGACGCAGCAAAACCGCCCCTATGCCCACCGATGAAGCATCAGTGCGCACAATGAAGGTCTGCGAAAAGTCCAGAAATTTCCCACGACGGGAACTTTTGGATAGTACCGTTTCAACGTGTCAAACGCGTTTGACAACGGGCCACTTCACCTTTGCTTGACCTTTCTCTTTGTCAAATCCATAAAAGGGTGCCACTGGTTTGAAAGTGGGGTTGTACCGACGTAAAACCTGCCATGCCCAAAAATGAACGAATTTTCTTTTTGCGTTGGTACACTGACTGACAAAACTGTGAAACCTTGCTTGTTCTGGTGACTTTTTCATTGTCCCATACATGTCCCAAAAAGGGTAATTTTTCTGATAGCCATTCAACCTTACAGGCCGGCGAAGTCCATGAAAAGACAACTCTCTAAATAAAGCGTAAAGTGACCAGGGCTGCCCAGCTGACATACCCCAAATGCCAAAAAATTTAAATGCTGAATTTCCTCAAAGCAACTTCCTCATCATGCTGCAAATGTGCTTGGGGCTGTGGAAACCCAAAAGGCATGCGTTTAATTGAAAAACCCTGTGGAGCCGAAAAGGTTTTCCCTATAAACCCCACCATCTTAATCTGCCAATACCCTTTTGGGTCGATCAATTTTGGGAACCATTTTTTGTCTTTGAGAGAAATGAATATTCTTTCCACATCGGGAAATTTTTTCAGAAAAAACTGTGCACCTTGTTTTTTCTCGATTCAATGCAAAAGCGCACAGTACCATCCTTCTTCCGCCAAACGACGGTGATGAAAAGGGGGAAACAAGATGGTTCGATTAAATCCATTGAACTTTTTGTAAATTTCTTTTCTGACCAATCGTCCGAACCAAAAGGAAGAGGAACTGCCCGAACATTCACAGGTTTGGGACTGTGACGAAATGCGTGTTCGCATAAAACAGTGACGCCTGGAACTCAGAAACATCTCAAGTCTTTTCCTATCGTTAAATTTTTCTATTTTTTTTTCCTGTGCAAGGAAACATCATATTTGACCCTTTCACCCTTCATTTGGGCACTGGGGAACTTTTGTAAGACCTTGGAAAGTACCCCCCTCTGGTACACCTTCACTCCACAAAAGGGTACATGACAAGCCAAGTACCACAATCTTCCTTTTGATTCTCTAAAAAGGGTTGATGGAAATAATTTATGTACCCCATTCTTTCAAAAAGGGAACATTCAATCATGTCTTTTGAGTCCCCACAAATGGACCCTTCCATTTCAACAACATTTTTGTTTGTGCAGGGCAACAACACTAACACCGATCCCCAAATTGACAATTTTTCTTTCATTTCCCCCTTCTGAAGTTTATACGTTTTGTCTACGACCAGCTTCCGCACCGACTTTTTGCTAAGTCAATCATGCATAAAAAGGGTCTTCATGTTTGTACATAATCATGATTGGTTCACTGTGTTCGGGTTTTTTTCACCTGTCCAGATCATACAAGATTTGGTGGGCCCCAGGCCCCTCTCCTACAATAAAGGAAAGGAAAACCCCTTGGTTTCCTGGGGAAATCTCCCTGTACGCAAAAAGCGCACCTGGTAGGAAACGACCCCAATCTTTTTGGTTTTTCCATCATCATTTCCTTAGCATGGTTTTTAGTGTGCCATTGAACGTTCCACAATCCATTTTTCGGGGGAGGGAAGGATGGGAAAAAGTTTCGATAACACAACAATCTCACAAATTTCCCCACATGTCTGAGGGAATGTTCCCTGGGCGACAAAATTTCAGGGAACCCATGCCAGAAGATCACAAACAAAGCGTTGGGTATGCTTTGGGCGTAAAGGCTCGAGGGAAACTGCCTCTGGATATCTCTTGCCATTTTTACACAGGTAGAATGTACGGCAACCGAATAACAAAGCGTGGACCGACAAATCCACCACACTAAGAATGGCTTTTTCTATCACAGGAACTGATTGCAAAGGGCTGGGGACCTTGCCCCTTTGGAAGGTCTTCTGGGAAATATCCAGGCCCTGCAGTTTCCTTAATCTCCCTGGATACCCTGGGCCCAAAAAAAAACGGGACAATTCTTTTTTAGGTACTGTTGCGGGCCCTAGCCCACTCAACGGCCGTCATGAGCTCCCAAGGACAGACGGCCGCAATGTTTGGGGGCCACAATTGCCAGCACAATCCTCTCTCTCCAGTACCCATCACTGAGCGTCAAAAAAACCTCCCTGTTTACAAAGCACTCAGTCCCTTTTTTTCCTGGGGGTTTTCCAACCCCCTTTGGAAACATGATTTCCAAAAAGCTGTCGCCCTTTCCCCGAAATCAGTCACCCTTTTCCACTGAAAAAGTCCAAAGTGGGGAAAAATTGGGAGTCAACAAAAGGGGGAAAGGTTGTCAGTCTTCCTTGTTTGGGCTCCTTGTGACGCATTTGCAATTTCAAAATAAGCAAATGTACTACCGTATTCACCCAAATCACTCACCCCCCCGGTTTTTTCAAAAACACAACTTGAAACTACCGGAAAAACAAGGGGCAATCAAGTTAACTACGCACAGGAAATCAAAAAGTTTCACCACAAACATGGAAAAAGAGATTTTTCATCCACAACTGGCGAAATAATGATTTTCTGACTCCTACTGTATGCAACCTGAATCCAACAGACATAGCTTCCGCCTTCACTTACCCGACATGTTTGAATTTTTTTGGGGAAGCCATGTTGTACAGGGAACCCGATGAGCCTATCGTGACTTCACATTGGTTTTCGGTCACAGTCTTTTTTGAAGGGGCTTACGTCACCACACCAGTAGCATGTTTTTGCCTTTTTTTGGACTTTTGGGTAGTCGGCAATCGGTTTGGTTGACAAATGCTTTTGGGCTGGTCATGTTTTTACTTTTCCGTTTTCCAACTGGGAAATAGTTTTTTCCCGACCCTCGGTATTTGAAACATAAGACCCCTTGGTACCCGCCGACCCCCGTAACCCCCATTCCCCCCCCGAATATCTGGAAACACCACTGTTGGTGGAAACCCCGACACATAGCGTGTGCAAAAAGGTGAACTTTTTCCTCACGTCCCAAGGTTTCCTCTTTTGACTTCTCTGATCTTTCACCCTCTCAAAACCCAAAACTTCACATCGAAAAACAGTTTCCTTCAAAAAGGTACCAAAATTTTTCAGAAAAATGACACAGAAATTGTTCAGTGACAAAAAACAAAAAGACCTTCAAATGTTTTTTTAACCCTGACAAGTCTATCCATCGCATGAAAAACGGCAACTTATAAAAAAAACGGAAAGGTCTCACTTTGTTTTGGCTTAATAGTGCGGAAATTTCTCACAAATCCTTTCCTTTGTACACGAAAGCGCCCAAAAAATGCTCACCAAATCTTTGAACGTTCATTTTTCTAGAGGGTAACAGCTCAAAATACGCCAAGCCTTTTCCCCTTTAAACACCAGAAAGAATTTATGCCCAAACACCCCTTTCCATCCCACAGATTTTTTCTGCTTTCAAATTGAACAGGTAACTTTCATATCACCTGTCGGCATCAAAGAAGGGAATTTGGGGCGGGGACGACTTGAGCAAACTTTACTTGTTTTTATCTTCCATATTTCCTTTTTTCAGATTTTTTAGGTTTCCTGCAACTCCAATTCCTTCCTTTAATTCTATTTTTCCCCCCCTTTAATTCAAAATTTTTTGTTTTTCATTCTCTTTCAAATTTAATTCCCTCTTTCCCCTTTTATCGTAACATCAACTCCCCCTTTCCCTTTAAATTTCCCTTTCCTATGGGCATCAAAAATTCTGCTTCATTCTTTTCCCCTCTTTCCAACCTCGCTTCATTCTTTTCACTCTGCTCTAGCCTCACCCGGCCTTCCGAAAATGCTTATTTCCTACTTTCGACAAATCAACAAATTAGCTTCCTTTGTAACTCAGCCCGAAGGGCTAGCGGGGCAAAAGGAACCCCCGCCATTAACCCAAAAATTGGGACCTTGGAAAAAAAAAAAATAACTAAGTCCCCAGAGACCAAATATTGACAAAATGTACAATAAAATTTTTGTACCAAATTTTTTTAAATCAATTAAGAGAAAAATTAGCCCCCACACAAAGGGAAAAAAAAATTTAGAACCCCTTTGCATGTATTTCCGCAAAGAAATCACGATTTTTAATGCTGAATCCAAGTTAGGGATTTACAATGACAAATAAAAATTTTACTGACCCCATTTTAAAAAAAATGAAAAAAATTTTTGCTTTACTCCAAATTCCAAATAAAATTATACGCTTACTCCAACTTCACAAAACACTGCTGAATTCATTTTGACGCAATGAAAACATTTTCCACATTTCCCTTACAAAAATATCCCACAATTTTAAAAAGTCAGACCAGAATTTTTTTAAATATCCTAAATTTAACTAAATTGCCTGCCGGGCAGCCCGACCTTGATAACATCCAAAAATGCTCCCCAAGAGTACGAAGTTTTGGCCGGGTTTGACTGGTCACATCAGACAGCCCTCACACCAAATGCTCTGTTAAACCCTTCCCACCCGTTCCCTCGCAGGGCGAGAGCGTCAACGGCAAAAAAAAATTTTAAAAAAAAAAATTTTAGAAAAACTTACATAAAATAAATTTCATACAAAAATAACCATAACAATGCACTTTTAAAATATAAATATTACATTTTCCCAAAATAAATCAAAAATGTTACATGTTTCACGACCACCTACTACGTGACAACACAATTATTAAAAAACACTCGCCACAATTCACAAATGGGTTTTCCTTTTTTTTTTCTCTGTTGTTTTAAAGAGAAGAACCTAACAGCTCCGACTTTTAAATAACTGGCAATTGTCAAAAGGCTCACTCTCGCGCTTTCCCACACCCAACAAAAACCATGAAAATCACTTCCTCCAAACCATCTGCTTTTCTCCAACATTTTTTAACAGACCAACGAAATACAAGTCCAACTTTTCTTTTACGAAAAACAACTTAAACTTTACATTCATGGTTTTTAAAATACTTTTTGCACACAATATTCACCAATTTAAATTAATGGAAAAAATTACTTTAAGTACGAAATTCATGGGGCGTTTGTAGCACTTTTTCGGGGTTTAAATTGGAACGAGCAAAAGACATCAGACATCTGAGTCCACCTCAATAAAATAAATAATAAGAAGTATTTTTTTGTTTTCTTTTTTTTTTTTAGTTTTTTTTCCCCAATTAATATTACCTTTCAGAGTGCCCCGAACTTTTTGGGGGGGTTTCGGGGTGGGTGGGGGGTCTTTTTTTTTGTCCTTTTTAGTTCGTAATCTTTGTTACTATTGGTTGTAAATTTCATTTGCATTATTTTTTTATTCCTTGCAATAAATATTTTTGACCAAAACCAGTGTTAAGGGAACTTACCTTCATCAGTTAAATTTTCAAAATCTTGAAGATTCAAGAACCTGATCGACAAACGCCCCAGCAGAAGATTTTATTTTATGGCTATGACGATAGAAACCCCTCGGGACGACCAATCTAGATAAAAAAACCAAACCCAAAACCCGGAGACAATATTGCCTCGCGGTCTAGGCGTAATCAAAACGCCGTCCCTATTTCACACTACTACTACACTACTACTACTAAATTTTAAATGGGGGTGAAAGGGGACCAGGAAAAAACGTCCCGATGTGCTTTGCACGTTTTTAACCTAAAACACACGAAAAAGGCGTACAAAAAGCCCCATGAATTTTGTACCAAAGTACATGTTACCACTTTAAATAGCCAACCAAAAAATTTCTTATTTCTAAACCAAAAGACCTCCCTAACAAAATACTTCCCCTAATGTTTTTTAAACCCAGAACTCACCTAACCTCTGACCCCTAAAACCCAAAATTTAAAAAAATTCCCAAGTGCCCACTAACAAATTTAAACACAAGCCTAAAGCCCCCTCCCCCCAATTTCCCAGCATTCTTACACAACATTCCCCAACCCATGCTCCCTCGCCAAAACTTAAAACCGACTCAACACAAAAACCACAACACCAACTGCGAACTTCACCACACCAACTCTCCATAACATTACAGTTCACTCACCAACGCGGTGGCAAAAACGGCCGCCCACATCAACAATGCCGCAAAAGCCGAATAAATATATTAGAACCAAAAAAACCTCTTGTTTCCTTTTTCGAAACATCCTAAAACCCAAGTCGAAATGAACACAAGAAACCTGAAATCCGACTACACTTCCCAAGCGGCCCAACCTTCGCATTCAGAAAAAGACCGCACACGGGGGGGACACCGACTTATACCTCTGCTTGCCTCGGGTTC